>PVJS01008479.1:0-19239 GCA_004027185.1 Glis glis
AGGAAGGAAGGAAGGAAGGAAGGAAGGAAGGAAGGAAGGAGGGAGGGAGGGAGGGAGGGGAGGGAGAGAAGGAGGGGAGGGGAGGGGAGGGAGGGAGGGAGGGAGATAAAGAGGGAAGGAAGAAAGGAAGGGAGGGACTGTCCTGGGGGCCTGAATTTTCGAGCAGCCACTGACTCACTCTGACCCGGAGCAAGTCTCTTTCCCTTCCTGAGCCTCAGTCTCCCCATTCGTGACATGGGAAGGTGGAACCCGGTAGCTTTTAAACCTTTATTGTTGGAACTGTAGAAACTTTTTTTATTCCAAATGAAATCACTGGCCAAATTCTAATATGGAAAAGGTGAAATCAAACATGTGCTGGCTAAAAATGGCAGGAAAGGCCACAATGGAGACCCCAGAGTGCGATCTTGTCCATCGCCCCCTGCCCAGCAACGGCACCAACCAGCGGCCCCCAAGGCATCTTCCTAAAACTCTAAGATTCCTAGAAAGATTTTTTTCTTTTTGGTACTGGGGATTGAACCCAGGAGCATTCTACCTTTGAGTTACACCCCAGCCCTATTTTATTTTTCTTTTGAAACAGGGTCTTGCTAGGTTGATGAGAGTCTCACTACTTGCTGAGGCTGTCCTTGATCCAAGTACTAGGATTACAAGCAGGCGCCACCATGCCCAGCTCCTAGAAGGAATTTGAAAATATAGGAAATATGCTTGAACAGAAAATATTTCTGTGTTCAATTATTTCATCATGAAAACATTCAAACATGCAGCAAAGTTGAAAGACATTTACAATGAACACTTAAATACCTACCACCTGTGGTCTACCCTTAATATTTTGCCGTACTCACTTTATCCCATAAAGGCACCTCCCAGCTCAGCAAATCCTATGCTTCAGAGGGCTGTGCTGGAGGGACTGAGTCCTTGTGGAAAGCCTGATAGACTAGCAACCCAGCCGCTGGAACAAACAGACCTGGGCATTTGGGGACTTAATACGGTTCAAAGCCTGGGTCGCCATGCCTGTCCTCAGGTGAGCACCTTCCTTCCAGAAGTGACTCAGGGAGCCAGAAGCGACTCAGTGACTCTGTCCATCCTTTGGCCCTGCCCTGCCCTGGAAGGGTTAATCCCCCCTCAAGCAGATGGGAGAGCTGATGAAGAAGAGACACAGCCACATCTTACACCACACTTGCTCACATTTCATTGGCAAGAGTGATGCACACGGCCAATCCCTGGAAGTGTAGTCCCCGCCCGGCGGAAGCGTTCCATTCAGTGGAAGGGGCTTGGATTCGGCGGTGAGTTGGCTGTCTCTGCCATATCCACTATGGTCTCAACATCCTGAATTATCCCGGCCATCCCCTGTCTCTGTGCTACCCGTGCCCAATCAGAGAAGGTCCAGCCAGTTTTCTTGAGTTTCAACAAACATGCATTGCTCTTACTGTATACTTCGGCTCTGTGCCAAGCCTAGACCGTATAGAGATAAACAAGACCAGGGGCTGTCCTTACACACCTTTCAATACACACACGATCCTTCCTCTTAGCCTTACCTCTCTGGACAGAAAGCCACAAGATTTTCTATTTTGTCAGGGTAGATGGATCTGACAGGAAACCTTGGAAAAAAGGATCAGATTCGGTAAATCTTTATTGGCATCTGTTGTGTGTCCATCGGTCACATGGTTGAGCTCAAGGAATTTTCCCTTCCTTCTTGCAAGAGCATTCCCACATTTCAAAAGAGAGAGTGGATGCCAAGGCTCAAAGTTGCTCAAAGCAACTTCCCCATGGTCACGCAGCTAGTGGTAGAGCTGGGATTCGAACCCAAATATCACTTCCCAGCTTTCCGTCTTTTTCTGCTTCCTATGGGAGCCTGCTGCTATGGGAGCCTGTAGTGGAGATGCAAACCATTCTTTGTCAGGCCCTAGGCTTCACATGTGTCCCCTCCTTTCTTCTACACCCACCCCTGTGAGGATGGTGTTGTTATTCTTGCCATTGTAGAGAACGGGAAGCTGAGGCTCAGAGAGGTGAAGTGACTAGCCCAAGGTCACACAGCCAGTTTGGTTTCATATCCTGGCCTATTGACCCCACTGGGGCACATCTTGATGTCCCAGTGGTTTCTATGGCTAAACATAAAGGTGGTGGGATTACTCCTCCTCATGGGGTGGTTCAACAGGCAATGGGAGGCCCTCTCCATTAACAATGGCGTGAACATATTTTAAGGCAATGGGATGGCATCTCTGAGAAGTAATGGTTTATAAAACGGGCTGCCCACAGTTTAGCAGATCCCCTTGCTGCTGGGTCCCAGCCAGAAAGGGGCGAGAGCAGGCGTGCTTTCCTGGAGAGCTCTGGGTCTAAGTCCAGGACTGGGGATCTAGAAGGGAGCCCAGGGAAGCTGGGCAGGAAGCAGGGGCCCAGCCTATTGACAACAAAGGGCCCAATCAATGCTATCTCTCCAGGCCATGCCTGGCCAGACATTGATTTCCACCGCTGTTGTTAACTCCCTGTTTATGTAACGCCTGAACTTTGTACAACTGAACCATTTAATGTGCAGAAGAGGGCCTGTTGCCATGAAAACCAGGCTGCACATGACAGCCGGGATGCTGCCGTATCCCTGTTTTATTGGCCTGCGCTGAATGTATTTTAACCTTGATAAGTCAATAACTTTTTGTACAAAATGAGGTCTGCCAGGAGGGTTTAGGAGGACCTGGGAGGACCTGCTGCCTTTCCAGGTTAGAGGAGAGACCTGGGCGGCTGGCTTTAATCCCCTGGAAATCTCCCTGCCACTCAGAGCCTGGAAGAACCAGGCCCAGCTGGCCAGAGGACAGTCCACTGGCCCAGACCACCCCCACATCCAGCCACTGTTTCCTGTTTGTTGAGGTCTCCAGCTAAGATGGAACTATTCCATGACAAGTGACCCACTAGGGTTCAAATCCTGGCTGCGGCCACTCAGGAGCTCTGTGTGACCATGAGCAAGGCCCTGGGCACCAGCTTGAGTCCACATCTGTAACACAGGCCAGAAATTCCTCTTCATGGGCCTGCTGCTGGGTTGAGAGGTCATGTACTCAAGCACCCAGGGTAGGGCCCAGTCTATAGTGGGTCCGGTATGAGTGTGCTTATTGCTGTACATATATTTTAAAATCATAATCCTTGGTTATATCCAGAAACCCCCTTAGGTTTGGGGAAATGTTACATCCATTTTCTCATATGGTCCTTGAGATGGGCAGGGCGAAAGTTAATAACCCCAATTTCCAGTTGAGGAAACTGAGGCCCAGAGAAGTTGGCTATCTTGACCGGGGATCACAAGATAAGACAGTGGTGTGGACTGAAAGAACCAAGCTTCCTAACTCTCAGCCCAGTACTCTTTCAAACTCAAAAACATAAACCAAGGAATGGCCCCATGTGCTGCTAGTTCCCAAACACCCAGTCCCAGACTCGTGGCAGACATCACTAATCAATGGTACCACAGCGCTCTTTCTCTTCTGAACCTAAGGCCTCAAAATCCTCTTCAACACAGAGCTGTGTTTGAATGAGACTCATATGGAACTGCATGCCCCCAAAGGGCTCTGCATTCAAGTTCCACCACTGGTCCAGACTTACTGCATGGCCGTGGGCAAGCACCTTCCCCTCTTAGCCTCCTGACCCCTGGTAATGAAACAGGGGGACATTTAATGGTTCCTGGATTCTCAGAGGGGGTCTCCCAGGTTGAAGAGACCCCCACTATCTCCTAGATCTTGTCCCAGCTCTGCCCTCCTCCCAGACACCCTGAATCTTCTATAACTCTGCCAACAAATATTGACCCAGTAACTGTGCGAGATGTGAGGGACACAGCTGGGAAGAGATGACCAAGAGTCTCTCCCACAACTGAGTCTAGACAGGGAGACAGAAAATAAATAAGTCAACGTGCAAGAGCTGGGGCAGCTGTCAGAATAATGAGTGCTGGGGAGGGGCCGCAAATGGGAGGGGCCGGGGAGATATCTTCAGATGGGGTAGTCAGGGAGGGCTTTTCCAAGGAGTTGAGCTCTCAGTTGAGCTGAGACCTGAGGTACAAGAACGAACCGGCAACCATGTGAGGAGCAAAGGAAGGCCCTTTCAGGCAGAGGGAGCAGCCTGGGCCAGGCCTGGCAATGGGAGGCAGCTCAGCACCTCTGGTAGCCAGAGAAAGCTAGAGTGGCTAGCGGGGACAGGGATGAGAGGGTCAAGGGCAGGGGAGCTTGGCAGGGGGCCTCCTCACCCCAGCTCCCAGGCACTGTGGGGCAGGACCAGTGAATGACAAGGTTACACGTGCGCTTCCTCTCCCCCTTTCTCTAGGAGAAGCATAAAGAGCTCTTTCTTTTCTGCTTATTAATAGCTCTGATTAAATTATCTCTGAAGAACCTACGTGGTGTGCACCAATGGGGGCTCCGCGCCCTCCAGGCTCTGGCCTAAATTACAGCAACCAGGGCAGGTAAGGCGACTGGGGGTGGGGTGGGAGGCTGAGGCGGGCCTGCTCCCCTGCCAGGACAGAGGCTCCATCTCTGTCTTCTCGCCTCTGACCCACCTGCCCCTTAAGGGACTCTCACAGCCCCTGCACTCAAAATCCTCAGCCTTTGCCTGGAATGTTCCCTCTGCCAGGAACCCCCTCCCTTCCCCCTGGTTTGCTCCTGCCCCGTGTGTCTAGGGCCCCGAGCAGCCTTTCCCCTGGCACCTGCCCTCCGCCTCTGGGGCAGGCACCTGCTCTGGGCTTTCCCCTCCCTGTACCCTGAACCATCCCTGTTAGTTGCCTCATCTGTGGCCCCATGAAACTTAAGTTCCATGAGGCCTATTCTCAGGCCGGGTCACTGCAGAGTCCCCAGCACCTGGCACAGGATGGATTTTAGGAAATTTTGAATGGATGAAGGAATCCACAGAGGTGGAGGGTGAACAGACTGGCTTCACGGAGAGCATGATTCACCTTCCCCACATGGGGTGCTGGGAGTCACACTCCAGGTTTCAGACCCCCCAGCAATGCTTATATGGCCATTAATCCTGCTTCACAGATGGGGGAAACTGAGGCACCGAGAAGATGAGTCATGCAGCTGGTAACCCAGTCTATCAGGCTCTACTCCCTCCACTTCCCATTTCTCCTAAGGAGACAAAACAAAACGAAAACCTTGGCCACATTCATTCATTGCTTCAGAGATGAACACAACAAACCTTTATTGAGCACTGACTGTATACAGGCCTGAGTGAGGGATAAACAGGTCCAAATGCAGCCCCAACTCTGGAAGATCCTCAGACTGGTGGGGAAACTGGAAAATAACACAAACTGGGTACATCAATAATGGAGGAAGCACTCCAGACTAAGGGGTAGCAGTCAGGGAAGGCTTCCCAGAGAGGGGAGCAGCCTAGATGAAATCTGAAAGAGGAGCAAGAGTCAGCTACCTGGACAGAAGGCATTCTAGGTGGATGGAACAGCATGAGCCAAGGAGAGGAGGTGGGAGAGGCACATGGAAGGATGTGAGTGTTTCAGCACAGTTGGTATGGAGGGGTCAGAACACCGAGGAATGAGGTGCCCTCTGTCTCCTGCTCCTCAGGGGGCCTCTTGGACACCTGGCTGTGGACTGTGGCAAATCTATCCTGACACTGTCTCCAATCATATAATACAGCTAGATGCGGTGGCGCACACCTGTAATCCTAGTACTTGGGAGGCTGAAACAGGAGGATCCAGGTTGGAGGCCAGCCTCAGTAACTTAGCAAGACCCTGTTTCAAAATAGAAAAATTTAAAAGGCTGGGGGTGTAGCTTGGAAGTGTTCAATTCCCAGGTTTCAATCCCCAGTACAAAAACAAACAAAACAAAACAAAACACCCAACCCAAACCAAGCAACAGCAACAACAAAAACCACGTAATGCAGAGTCATCGGACACAACCACAGCGAAGGCTCTAGTATCAGGGAGGTGGGTGAGTTAGGGGCTGTGAATGTGTGTTTGGCCCAAGGCTGTGCATCTTATGGGGCATTCCCCTGCCTGGGGCATGTGAGAGGGACCTGGAAGACACCCCTCTACCCTGCTGCTCTCTGAAATCCCACCACGGGCACATCATGGACTCCCCCGACGTAGGGATATCCTGAGCCCTTCCAGCTCTTCTAAACCTTGCTTGCCAGCCCAGGCTGCAGTTTGAAATCATGTGGGGACCTTTAGAAACTGCTGACCCATCTCCAGAGAGGCAGATGAGAACACTGAGGCTCAGAAAAGAGAAGGAACTTGTGCCCAAGTCACATGCTGTCAATTAGTGGCTGGCACAGGGTCTGGGGTTTTTGGTGTTTGGGACCCAGTTCTGTCATCGTGTGACCGTGGGCATGGCAGGTGGCCTTACTCTGATATAAGAAGTGGATAGTAATCCTATATGCCTTACAGGTTTGCTGTGAGGGTAAAAGCAGATAGGAAATGTGATATACATACCAGGGAGCACCCACCCAGCACTTAGTAGGTGTCAAGTCATGGTGACCTACAACAAAAAAAAACTCCCAAACTTTGGAAAGGCTGTAGTGTGGTTCGCTGTCATCTTCTCCTCATTCTCTCTCTTCCCAGGCTTTGGTTGTCGCTGTCCCTCGCCCTATCTTTGGTTGGAATCTGGTCTCCCCACAGGTCCACGCCCTCGGCCCACCCAGAGAGTCGCCCTGGCAACCTGCCCTGACGTCAGGGCAGCTCGGAGGCAGCTGGCGCCGATCACGTTTCCAGGTAAATCCCCACCCCCATCCCGCACTCGGGGAGAGGAGGCTGGGCGGCTGTGGAGAAATAGAGCGGGGTGCAAGGCCGGGAGCTGCTGGGAACCGCCTACGAAGCGACGGCTCAGCTCTGAGACCTGAAACAGGGCAGCGCCTGCCCTAGATAGGTGGCAGGTGGCCTACTTGGCTGGACCTGGAGGTCCCTGGCGGGCGCCTCTCCCATTCTGGGCAGTGGTGGGTTGGCTCGTGAAAGCAGGCTAGGGCCCGATTTTAATCAGCAGCATCCCACTAGATGCGCTCAGCAGCCCGCCAGAACGGAAGACCGCCGCTGGCATTTATTGAGCGCTTACAGTGTTCTTCCCATGCAGTAATTCACTTCGCCCTCCCAACAACTGTACAGTAGGAATTAAGATACCCTGTCCCCCATTTTACGGACAAGAAACAGACGCAGAGCCATGAAGATAAAGGGACAAAGCTAGAAAGGGCAGGGCTGGAATCCCACCCAGTCCTCTGGGACTCGGGACATCACCAGGATGTGCCTGAAGTGGGGAACAGAGGGGGTCTGGCTGCTGCTTTTCATTTCTGTAGGGGTCCTGAGGTTCAGCCTGGAAAGCTGGCTCCCCAACTTGCTGTGTACTGGACACTTAGCAACTGAGGGAACTGCCTCAATTTCTCCATCTGTAAATGGGAGTGCTAAATGGGCCACCCCTGGACCGTCAGGTAGACCAAATGAGAATTTATTCAGCTGCTTAGATAGTAAAAGGCAAGGTGCAGTATAGTTTGATAGATTCAGATTTGGAGCCTAGGTTGATGTGATACTGTGCCTCGGTTTCCTCATCCGTTAAGTGGAAGAGAATACCAGTACAGTGCCCAGGGAAGTATCCAGTGTCATGCTTGTAGTCCAAGTACTCCAGAGGCTGAGACAGGATGGCTTGAGCTTAGCAGTGGAGACCAGCCATAATGAGACCCCGGTTCAAAAAAAAAACAAACAAACAAACAAAAAAGAAGGAGAGAGAGAGAGAGAGAGAGAGAGAGAAACTGATGCTTTCCCCTATGGGTGTGGTATATCTCCATGTGTAGCTTATAAAGAGCTCAGCATGTTACTGGATATATAGTTAGTGCTCCACAGATCTCAGAAATTATGTCAAAAGTCTATCACTGCCAAAAATACGCCTTGATACAAAACATTTAGGACAGCCAGGCGTGGTGGCACACACTTGTAATCCTAGTACTTGGGAGGCTGAGACAGGATGATTGCAGGTTAAAGGCCAGAATGCAGTAACTTAGATAACCCTGTTTGAAAATAAAAAATACAATAGGGCTGGAGGTGTAGCTCAGAGGTAGAACACCCCTGGGTTCCATCCCCAGTAACACACACACACCATTTAGGACACTTCACATCTCTTAACCTGTTTCTTCTGAAAGTTGGGAGTATAATCATAGTGCCTACTATATCGGTTTTCTCATCTGTCAAAAGAGGGGTGATAATACCTATCTCACACAATTGTGAGGATTAGGTAGAGTATGTACTTTGCTATGTAAGTGTGTTAGCTACTGTTATTATTATTATTGAAGCTGGGATTGAACCCAGGGGCTTGCACACTCTACTACTATCAGCCCTTTCTGTTATTTTTAACACATTCTCCAGAAGGGTTGTTCCCAAGGTTAAATGAAACAATGCAGATAATGCACTTAGCACAGTGTCTTGTTCCAAATATGAGCTCAATAAATACTAGTTTTCCCATTCCAGGTTCCCCGACAAAGGGACTATAGGGACCAGCATGCCCTGCACCCTCAGTCAGGGCCCCTCCGCCCAGCGTCGGCGCGCAGCATGCTGGGAGTTGCAGTCCTGGAGGGGCAGGCCCCGCCTCGGCCCTGCTTGGGGGAGGAGGTTGGAGAGCCGCCCTGTCGGCCTTTGAATTTTGCCGCGAAAAGCGCGCGTGGCGGCCCCCGGCACCGCCCCCTGGAGGACGCGGCACCGCGTCACCGTGGTAACCGCCTCTCGGCCACCGCTGATTGGGCTGGGCCTCGGGGGGCGGGCTAAGGGTTAGACGCAGCGGCGGCCGCAGGCGCTCGCGCCTGTCAGTCGGGCCGGAGCGGAGCAGCGCGCAAGAGTGCCGGGCGGGCGGCTCGGCGGAGAGGCTGCGTGCAAGCCGGGGCAGGCGGAGAGCCGGGCCCGCCGCTTGGGGGGCGCGGCGCGCGGCCCCCGGGCCTGAGGCGAGGCGAGGCGCCAGCGCGCTCCAGGCGGCGCGAGGTTGCGGCCCCGGAGCCCCGCGCGCCGCCCGGGGCCATAAGCGCGTGAGAGCCCGGCGCGCGCCGCCCCTGCTGCAGCTCGAGAGCTCGCACGCCCGGTGCATAGTCCCCCGGGCCGTCCTCGCGTCCGCCTCGCGCCACCTGGACCTACTATTCCTCGCCACTGAGGCCCCTGAGACTGCATCCGAGCCACTGCCGCCCGCTGCCGCCGCCGCTGCTCGCCGGCTTCCCCTCCCCCCACACCCGGGGCTCCGAGCTGGAGGAGGAGGGGCCAGTGCATTCTCGCCACTGCTCTTTGCAACCTGCGGGGGCCGGTGCATGCCCGTGAGAAGCTGGGGCCGCTGCAGGTGCGTGCAACCCCCGGAGGAGACGACCCCCCCACACACACACACACACTCCCCGGCGAACCCGGGGGCTGCTAACCGCGGGCGGCAAGCGAGAGGAAGCAACAAAGACAGGCTGCAGCTGTGGCTGGTGAAAGGGGCCGCGGCCGCCCGGCTCCCAGCGCGGACGGAGAGGGCGCCCTGGGAGCTGAGCGGGCCAAGCTGCAGAGGTGAGCGGGGGCCCTGAGGGGAGGCGCAGCGCCTCCCGCCGGACGTGCAGAGCACAGACTCCGGCGAGGATGCGCTGCCTGAGCGCCCGCACTGCCCAGGTCCCGGGTGAACGCGACCCCCGCTGAGCGGAGACCCCCCCCAACTTTGGACGGCGCAATCCCGTGCCCGGATCGCTCTCACCGACAGCGCCCCTTCCCACCCCGAGAGAGGCATCGGCCCCCAAGAGGGACTCCCTCAGGCAGCCTCTGCCATCCCTGCATGACTGCGACCCGCCGAGCGGAGCTTTGTGACCGCTAAGACCTGGTGCTCTTCCACGGCCTGGCTGATCCGGTGAGTTGCGCGGGGCCGGTTTCCGGGCTGGAGCTGGGGGCACCCCCTGGCGTCCGGGCAGCCTGGACAAGACTAAAAGGGGCCTTAGGTTGTTGGGGGCCTGGAGCAACAGCGCTCCTAGTCCGCCCCTTTCCCTCTGACACACAACTTGTTTGAACTGGCCAGCTGGCCACAGTGGAGGCCAGAGACCCCGGTGGGGATTCTGTGGGGACTAGGGCGTTGAGGATGCCAGAAAGGTCACTCCACCCAGAACACTAACAAAGATAGTGGCTCTGTCGTTGGAAAATTTCCCTCGAACTCGCATGATTTGGAGAAACCGAAGGGGCAGCCAGGATGGGACAGTGTTGAGGGTCCCCATAGCAGCCTCTGAGATCTTCAGGGAATGTGGCTCAGAAGGGGGAGGCGGGGTCCCAGCCACACAGGTGGCCACATTTGACGATTGTGCCCTAGGGGGATATATAGGGGTTCTCCCCATCTTAGCAGGCCTTCCCACAAATAACTTGCAGAGACAGCGTGTTCCCCAGTGGGGCTGGGATGTGACATCACTGCCTGGCCTCTGCCGACACTAGGTCTGCGGTAGCAAAAAGACTTGTCATGACCCAAGACCGGAGGAGGCAGGGCTGGATGCCTTTGGGTAGTGGAGTGGTAAAGGCTGATCGCCCCATATACACACCCTCACTGCAGTCTTCTGACCTAAATCCCCAGCGGCCAAATGAGGTGGGGGAGGGAGGCAGTGCCAGCTGTCCCTGCTGATGCTCCTCCCCCCACAAGGACAGGTGTTCAGAACTTTGCCCGTGTAGCCTGGCAGTGCCTGGGGATTCAGGACTCCCCGACAGCAACTTTCTGCTTTCGAATGGATGCTAAAGAATCCCTCTGTATACCCTGCCAGCAGGCTCAATTTCCTAGGGTCCCCAGAGAGATGTGTGCCCTCAGCCTTCCAGCAGGCTGCTTCTGCTCAGGAAATGTGAATGAATGCCCGGCCCTGAGCTGGGGAGGGCACAGAGAAGTTGCAGCCTACTGGACCCCCGCTGTTTGGCCCCAAGGTGCGGGGCTTTGGCCCAGCCTGAACTCCTGCCTGCCCTGGTCTCCCTTTGGTGTTTAAGATGATTTTGACAAGCACAGTGGGATTGATGCTCATTAAGTAAATGGAGGGTAAGTCAGTGCTAAGGTCGGTGTCTGCCAGCCTGCTCTTCCCCAGCACTGGCCTGTACCCTACCAAGGCCCAGAGAACCCCCAACCAGCATCCTGCCGCTAGCTCTGTGATCCCTCTTCTAAGTCCCTTCCAGCAGTACTGCCAGTGTTGGTGTGGGTGCAGCTGCTACGACCACATTTCTAGGAAAAGGTCTGAAAACCGTGTCATTGCTTCAGTGGCATGGGGCAGGGGGAGAGCACAGAAGAGCTCATGGGGGAGCCATCCCAGAAGCCAGGCCTCAGTCTCTGTGCAGTGAGCATTTGTCCTGTTCTACCAGGCTCTCTAGCTAGGTTAACAGGTATAATAAATATTGGCAGAGCTGCTTTGGGGGCTTGGCAGGGAGACGGTATTTCCAGCTAAAATGGTGTCGTTAAACACGAGCTTCAGAGGACAGAGGAGCAACAGCAGATTGGGGAGAAGTTGGAGATGTGGGCAGGAGGGCTGTTTGCACTGCCTCTAGACACTTCCCAGTTTAGAAACAAACTCAGTGTGCGCCAGAAATCCACAAACACAGGCGGTTGGAGGCTCTCCGTCGAGTATTTACACTTCCTCAGCCAAGGCAGAGGGAGAGGCTGTCAGAATTGGGCGATTCCTTCTGTTCCCTTCCCTTGGCACCCTGGCTTGGCAGTCAGCGCCAGACGATGAGCAGGGGGGAGTACCAGCTTCCCCGGCATCTCCCTGTGTGCCAGGCATTTAACAGGATCTCAGTTACTCCCTGGAGTGGTTCATGTGCCATGACCCATTTTATAGATGAGGAAACTAAGGCTCAAACCGATGACATGAGGGTCCACAGGTGCTCAGCCAGGCAGCTGCAGAGGCCTGGCCCTGAATTGCCCTACCTCTAGACTCTCCAGGTCTTCCCACCCCGCCATGAGTAGAGGGGAAGCACCCCTACTTGTTGGACAGGATCCCTGCAAGAGTCAGGACTACTGGCCATGGAGGGAGGCCTTGTCTGCATGGAAACCTGGGTTGGAATCCTGGTTCCCCAGGATTTAGTATTAAGCCTTGGCTCGCCTGCCCCTCTGGCCCCAGACCCCTTTCTGCAGCCCTGGGGGAAGGAATGTGTGGCTCAAAGCCTGCCTCCTGGGGGAGGGGGGCTAGAGAGCCCACCTAGGCTCCCGCCTTCTGTCCCTCAGGGCTTACTTGGAGGGGTGGTGAGGCCACCCTCAGCCATCCGAGGGACTCTCTTGGGAGGTAGACACACAGAGGGAGCCGAGGCACCTGACCCCAGACAAGGGTGGAGAAGGCCCGCCTGTTGGAGGGGTGAGTCTCAAAAAGGACAGGCATCCTGGGCATTGGGAGGGGCCCGAGTGGCCAGAGCTGTCTGTAGGCCCTCATGCCTGCCCTGCTGCATGGGGGAAGGCCTGCAGCGGCATGTCCTGTAGCTCAGTTGGCTGGGGGAGGTTTAAGCAGGGGAGAGGATCCGGTGAGGGCTCCCTTGTCAGGGACAGTGGTGACCCTCGTCTTCCCTTCCCATCAGAGAAGAGGAGTCCTTCTCAGTTTCCAGGCAGTCTCCTCTCAAGGTTGGCCCTCCAAGCCCTCCCCAGTAATCCTTCTCACTTGTCTAATTCCACATAAGCACCTCCATCCCTGTCCCTGGAAGCCTCCCATTGCTGCTTAACCCCTGTTGAGAAACTTGAGGTGCCCCAGTGAGCGGTGGCTCTGGATCCCTCAGGCTCCGGAGTGGGTTGGGCCTGAGTCTGACTCCCCAGCCCACCACTTGCCAGCTGTGTGACCTTGGGTGAGTAGCTTTGCCTGTCTGAGCTTCAGTTGCCTCCTCTGTGAGAAGCAGTGCTAATAGCACCCACTGTCCAGGGTGGTCACTAGGATACGCTGAGGCCTTACCGCAGGCTAGAGGATGCAGTAAACACTTGATAAATGCACATTTTCATGGCTACTATTAGCTTCTTCCTCAGAACAGGGCCTCAAATGGCTTTCCCAGTCCCTTGCAGCCAAAGGCAGAAGACCCCAGTTTCAGGGACCCTGCCCTTCCAGCTGCTTTTACACAGACATCTCTGACCAAGGGGCCCCCACATGGGAATACACGTGGCTTCCTTCTGAGTTGGGGGATGGCCAGGGGTCCCTCTCCAGCCCCCTCCCCGTCCTGCCCCAGTCATCCCCACCCTCCCTCCAGAGGAGCTAGCACGCAGCTCATATTCATGAACCATAATTCAATCAGGCGGCGATTCCTCCGGCGGGCTCGGATGGGGGTGAGAACTGGGAGGCGAAGAGGCGAGCACAAAAGGGCCGTTTTATTACCTCCCGCGGGCCGGGAATTGCCGCGCTCCCCCAGCGCGGCCGGAGCCGCGGTTATTGTGTTAACCCATTTGTGTGTCAAGAGCTATTGTGAGCCTTCTCGCCTGTGCGGGGCGGCCGCGGGAGGAGGGCTGCGCGCCGCTGCCGGCCGGTCACCTCCGCGGCGCCGCCCGCCGCCCTGATTGGTTGCTAAGTGATTTGCATCCAAGGTAATCACTTTTATCTCAGAAGGATGTCGACTATAATTATAAGCTACTGACATCTTTTGAAATCTGCCTAATGACTATTTTAGTCGGCCGGGGTTGGGGGTGGGGAGGGGGATTCTGCAAGGGGGTGGAGGCCGGGAGCAGGGATGGATTCCTTCCACCTGGACTGTAGTTGAGAAACATCTGAGGACCTACTGCATGCCTCAGACAAAAGACCTGGAGGGGAGCTTGCATTCTTGCTGGCAAAGTTAGTACCATTTCAGAGATGGGGAAATGGAGGTCTACCCCTCCTGCCCCTCAGGGAAGGAGCCTCCTGCCCAGAACTGCACAGCCAATAAACAGTGGTATCTGGGTCTCTCTGACTCATGTGCTGGTCACTTAGGTGGGGATCAGATAGAAAGAATAATGGTAATCATGCCTGGGCAGAGGTCATTGGTCTGGTACCTTCCCGGGTTTGTGTAGTAGTAGCAGGTGCTGTTAATACTCCCACTTTACTAGGGAAGAATGGGGGCATGGGGAAGGTGTCACTGCCCAAGGTCATACCAGGGAGTGTAAGAATGAGGTGTGTTGATGATCTGGGTGGGGGGGTAGGTCAGGCCAGCCCCTCTACTGCTTTTGGCGGTTCCACTGGACAAACATCTGGCACCAGCCTGGGCAAGGGCACCATGGTGCTGGCCACTGTTAGGTGGCAGTGCTCTAAGGAATCAGATGGACCACAGCTTCCATGGGGAGTCAGACATCTGCACCTAACTGGAACTCTGGATGGAACAGGGCTGGAGGAGAGACCCTAAGGAGAGGGAGCCGCAGTGGTCATGGGGGCTTCCCGGCAGAAGTGGCTTTGGCTCTGGGCTGAGGACTGAGGGGATCTGCCCAGCATGGGATGAATGGGAGTGTCGCCTGCAGAGGGAGTTTGAGAACCCAGGGACCTCACCAGGAAAGGGAGAGGAAGCTTCTAAGAGGGCAGAGATAAAAGGGTGTTGGGGGACCTCAGGAGCCAAGTTAAGGACCAGACATGGTCCAGAGGAAGGGTGAAGCCAGCAGAGGTGTTGGAGGGGGAAAGGTGCAGTATGACCTGGGTGCTGGGGAGGTCAGCAGGGAGCTCAGATTCTCAGACTTGGGCTCCTCCACTGCTGATGGCTGTGTTTCCTCAGACAAGTTACCCTTTTGGGCCTCAGTTTCCTTAAGAGGGTGATAGCAGTTTTCTCACAGGCCTGTAGGTGGGAAGACTTTGTGTGAGGTGTTCCTTTGAGCTCTGGGACAGTGATGGGGGAGCAGCAAGCTGGATGAGGGGGCTCAGACCCCAGCCACCCACCCAGCCCCAGCAGCTGTTTGGGGCCCTGGGAGCCCCTGCTATTGTGCAGAGGGCACGGGGGACAAAGGCCTGGGAGGTCAGGGGGTAAGGCTGAGCTGGCTGTGAACAGGCTTCTGGGATGGGACTTAATGACACAAAACTTAACGGCCCAGACCCAGAGTCCATAGGAAGTGGGGCCTCCCTGGGAGGAAGGGGAGGAGGGTGGGCGGACACCAGCTGTCTGCCCCGGGACTCCCTGTCAGGACAGGGCCCGCTGCCTCACAGTCCCGATCTGAGCCACGCACCAGAGGAGGCAGAGGGGACAGTCCTCCCCAGGCCTGAATTTGGGGCTCAGCCCTGCACGCCAGCATCTGTGCAACTCTGCCCCAGAGGGTATCTGTGAGGTGTGGCGGCCACCAAGGGCGAGTGGGCAGGAAATGGGAACTGCTGTTTTTGCTCTATTTAGCCGCTCGTTCAGTCACTGCTCCCTGCCAGGCTCCCTGCCAGAGGCCGGGACACAAAGCCGAATGAATCCCAGTTGCCTTGAGAGGTGGTGTGTGCCAAGGGAAGGGCATCGGACACAAGTCCATCTCCACAATAGAGTAATTCAGTGTGTCGACACTGTGCCAGGAGCAAGGGACACAGCAATGAACAGGACAGACATGGTCCCTGCCCATGGGGACCTCTGATTTCTCAAAGTGTGCTAGGAAATCAGAGGCGAAACTTTCTTCCAGCTGAGGTCATCGGGGAGGGCTCCCCAGAGGGGGAGGCACTCAAGAGCGCTGGCCTTTTGGACTTTTTTTTAAACACTTTTGCCTCTCCTGAGAATCACAGGATACTGTTGACATGCACTGTATATAGACTGAACTTCCTGCACTGGCATTTGTTTTCTCCCTTAATCCACATCACACTCTGTGAAGGGTGTTTTTATCCCCGTTGTATAAGAAGCTGAGGCTCTGCAAGGTGAAGCGACAACCCAGGGCCAAGGGCCGCATGATAGGGCATCAGAATCCCCTTCAGTGTCCTCAGGAGCTTCCACCTCTCCTCCTCCTGTGAGGGTGCTGAGCTGGCTGTGGCTGTCCTGGGAAGATCCTTACGTAGCTACTGGGGACCTTGTTCTGAGCCAGCTGTCTTTTTTATGAGCTGCATGCCCTTGACCAAGTCAGCCCCACCCCACACCAGACTCAGCCACATCCTTTATAAAATGTCAAGATGGCAAATCTGTGGCAGTCATGGTTGGCCTTATACCGCTCTGCCCTTGGCAGACATTGCCAATCAATTGCTGCCCTCTTCCCTTACTGAGTTCCTCCCATGACCTTGAGTTCTGTCCAGGGCTCTTGGCAGGCAGCACCAATCAATCAGCAGGGCCTGTGAGCTGAAACCAGTTGCCTGCCTGGCCTTGATGAGTTCAGGGGTCCCTCTGCTGTCCCTGTGTGGTTCAGAGGACCAGGGTGCCACAGCAAGGGATTCTGGGGGATCTTCTCTGAGGATGTGAGTTGTTCTTCGGCCGCAAGAACCTTTTAGTCATGAGAGTCAATTACCTTTTTCTACCTCCCAGAGAGACTCCTGTCCATCCACGCAGATTCCAAACACCTATAGTCTGGAATTTTTTTATAGTTAACATGTATCGAGCTCTTCCTTAGTGGGCCCCCTCTGACTCATCATTCTCTGGAGCACCTACAGCATGCGTTTCAGCCTCTCTGGGAAGAATTCTTAGCCCATTTTAGGGATGAGGAAACTGAGGCTCAGTGCAGTTGAGCAGAGTAGGTTCATGCAATTGCTGAATGGCTGAGCTGGCATTCAACCCCAGGCCATTCAAAGTCCATAGCCCTGGGATGGCAGGCAAACAGGGTGGCTTCCTGAACAAAGTGTCAGCTGTTCTGAGGCCTTTAGGGTTGGTGGGCTTCTGACAGGCAGAGCTGGGAAGGGTAACCTTCTGGGTGGGGAAAACAGCACAAGAGGCAGCTCAGAGGCAGGCTGAAGTGTTTTGGTTGAGGGACCAGTGTGTGACCTGGTGTGGCCAGAATGTGGAGAGAGAGGACAGGGGAAGGATCCAGGTCTGGCCTTGGCATTTGGACTTTGCCTCCCCACAGGAGGGAGCCACTGCAGCTCTTTGAGCAGAGGAATGGTGAGGTGCCTTGTAAGTGTACTTATTCAGCATCTCTGTGAACCCAGGGTGAAGGTAGCTTGGGGCTTCCTCCTAACTCTGGTCTACTGGAAGCTTTAGTTTAAAACAGTTCCCAGCACACAGTAGGTAAGCATCTCGGAAGTGTTTGTAGAATTAATAAGTGGTTGCTCACTGGACTGAATGCACCTGACCTCCCCAGGGGTCTAGCTGCTAGGCGGAGACCAAAAACCCTTTCTCCAGGAACAGGTGAACCCTAGGTCTGGTGGGAGGGGTAGGGAAGGGACCAGACAGGTTCCCCAGGCAGGGGCTTCCCTCCCAGCACTCCTCAAGGCCCCTCCTAGACCTTCCTGCCGCTGGGGCTGTCGGCACCTCACCAGCCACACCAGGCGGGCAGCGTGGGCCCAGCGCTTGGGGGATGAAAGATGAAGGTTCGCGACCATTTTTTAACTCAATAAAGGGAGAGACAAGCGGCAGGCTGCAGGCCGGAGATATAATTAGTTCGCAGCAGTGGCGCTTTCTTGATTTAGCTTCTGAGAGAACAAGACAAGGATGTTATACCCAATTAGCAGTAACATCCAGTCGGAGCCTCA
The DNA here is from genome assembly GCA_004027185.1 of Glis glis. NCBI lineage: Eukaryota > Metazoa > Chordata > Mammalia > Rodentia > Gliridae > Glis > Glis glis. The sequence continues at coordinate 17,464 of PVJS01008479.1, forward strand.
ATAGGTGAGATAACAAGCTATTTTTATGACTTTTCTTTCCCAGCTTGGAGGGGGCGGGGGAAAGGGTATCAGGGCCTTACTTCCTTTCATCAGGGAACAATTATTAGTGATCTCAGGATTTCCCAAAGCCAAATGATGGCGTTTATTAACCGAAACAAGCAAGCATCCCAGGGCAGGGGCTGGGGCAGCAGGCTGGACCTTTGAGACCAGGGATAGTAGGAGGGGTGCAGGCCCCTCGTCTGCATTCTGGAAGCCCTTGGAAAAGCGTGTTGGTTTGGTAGGGGAAACAGGTTCTTGAGAGATTCCTAGTGCCTGCCTTGATTTCCCCACCTGCCTTCACAGGAACATAAGGCTGAACCTTCCTCCCGAGGAAGGAGCTGGCTCTGGCCCTTGGCAGCCCTTCCTGGCACCCCCTTCATCCCTTCTGCCCACTAGGCCAGAAGTTCCCCCTCCTTGACCCTGAACCTGCCATGGCACTCTGCCTATCGGAACCCCGTTATGGTGCACACCACCTAACCACCCTCCTCATGTCCTGGGTCCCAGGTCCCGTCTCTGGCAGGGCCTGAGTGCTGATTAGCTCCACTGTCTCCATGCTCATTACCCCACAGCCGGGGCGCCCAGTGCTGGCCAAGTCCCCGCCGAGTGGGGAAGACCTGCCAACCCACAGCTGCCTGGCTATGCTGCAACTCCTGGCAAAGGCCAGGGGATGCCCAGAGAGGGAGCTGGCATGGCCGCCATGACACCCAGTTCAGCCAGGCCCAAGCCCAGAGCAGGTTCCTCCTGAGGAATCTCACCCTTCCCGGTCCCACGTCTCGTCTCCGTCAGTGCAGAGCTCATGGTTCAGATAACTGACAAATCCAGCCATGCGAAGTGGGAGTTTAATTGCAGACAGTTTTTATGGATCATGGGCCCATCTGTGCCACCATATGCAAAAGGGAAAAATCCCCCCCACTCCCAAACTAACTCCAAAAAACATGCTGCGAGTTTTCTGGCTGGAGCCCAGCATGGAGCTGGGACCCATCCTGGGCCTCTCTGTAGAGTGGGCCTGGCCAAGCCAGAGGGCCCCAGTGGGTCCGGCCCAGAAGTGAGACCTGACTGCTGGAGGGCTGCGAGCTGAGACCCAGACCCAGACCCACTGAGCCGGTTCCGTCTCTGGGCCTTTGCGTGTGTCACACACTACCTTTCCTGGGCCCCCGGCCCATCTGGCTTCATGGCCTCTGGAGCAGGCCTTGGCATGGGGAGCGGCACTGCAGCCTGAATGGAAACAAGAACAAGGCCCTTCCTTTCTGATTCCCAGCCCCGGAGGATGGGGCAGCCCAAGCCTCTCTGCCTCCCTTCCTCCCAGTGGTACCTCTTGCCCTGGTGCTCAGGCTGGCCCTGCAGGTGAGCCCCACCCAAGATGGAAAGGCTATCACTCAGCCCTCCTCCAGCCTGCAGATGGGCTTCCCCTAGGGCCGGAGGGATTGATCTTGGGGAGTTCTGAGAGGACTCACCTCTGAGACTACCAGTCAGGGTTTGATTCCCACACTACCACATCCCAGCTGGTGACTCCAGGCTGTTTCTCCTTTTCGTGCCTCAGTTTCTTCCTCGGTAAATTGGGGATAAGAAGTTAATAGACTAGTGCATATGAAGTGCATTTATATCTGTTTGTCACCTTTCTTCTGCCATGAGGCTGTGAGCTTCATAAGGGCCAGTCTTTGCTTTGTCCACTGATATCTTCCCAGGTTTCTAATCAGGACACTGGATGTCTACAGAATGCATGACGGAGTGAAAGAG
>PVJS01008479.1:19339-53070 GCA_004027185.1 Glis glis
GTGCACGAGGGAGTGAATGAGTGCACGAGGGAGTGAATGAGTGCACGAGGGAGTGAATGGGTGCACGAGGGAGTGAATGGGTGCACGAGGGAGTGAATGGGTGCACGAGGGAGTGAATGGGTGCACGAGGGAGTGAATGGGTGCACGAGGGAGTGAATGAGTACACGAGGGAGTGAATGAATGCACGAGGGAGTGAATGAGTGCACGAAGGAGTGAATGAGTGCACTTGGGAGTGAATGATTGCACTTGGGAGTGAACAAGTGCACGAGGGAGTGAACGAGTGCATGAGGGAGTGAATGAGGGAGTGAATGAGTGCACGAAGGAGTGAATAAGTGCACGAGGGAGGTGCCTGAAGGACTCTGGGGAGGAAACGAACCCGGTGCTTGGTTTGCCAGCAATTCTTGTGTTTACTCCTTTGTCACTGGAGTCCAGACACCACCCTGCAAGCTGTGGGGTTAACTCTGTCCCCCACAGGTAAGGGAAACTGAGGCTCAGAGAGATTAAGGGACTCTCCCAAAGTAGAGAGTCTTCATGTAGCTGAAGAGAAGCCAGAGCGGGACTGGAACCCTGGCCTGAGTGAGTCCACCTGAGCAGGACCCTGCCCTCACAATACGGGTAAGGAGGGTCAGTCTCCGGGGTTGGGAAGGGACTCGGCCAAGGTCACACAAGAAAACAGCAGGCAGCACTTGTGGGGTCCTTCTTACCCTGTGGTACAGATGAGGAAACTGAGGCCCTCCAGCCTCAGAGCCAGGCCAGCTACGTCCTGCTGCTCTAGGCTCCCCTCCCCTCTCTCCCCCAGGTCTGTGCCTACAGGTTTCCCTATCTGCTTAAACTGGCAGCTTGGCAGGTGGGGCCCGGGTTCCCTCCCCTGGGGCCCTGGGTGAGCACAGGCCAGGCTCAGGCAGCCTGCTCCCCACCCAGCAGTGATCAGCAGCTCCCATTGTAATCATTAAAACTATTAGAAGGAAACGTTCGCTTGAAGCAAGTGTCAGGCACCGAGTTGTGCTTTGTAAACGCTCACAATTAATGCCAATCAGGCCCAGAAAAAAGCCGGCCCGGAATCCTGTCTGTTTCGTCTCATTTGTCAGCTGGTGCCGCTCCATGTTGCACATTTTCATACAATTGCTATAAACATAAAAGGGAAACTCCACGCTTCCCAGCGCCTGAGTGGTGCGCGCAGGCTTAATTACTTGGTACTCCGCTGTTCACTTGGCTGCCCTGAACCGGTGGGAGGGAGGAAGGGGGACTGTGTGGCAGGGCTAGGGCTCCTGGGGGTCAGGCCAGAGGCCAGCGGCCTGGGCCTCCTACCCCACCCTCTGCAGGTCACGTGGACCCCAGAGCTGAGGACATCTGAGAGAAGGAAAAACTGCTGGAAACGGTTGGCAAGCTCTTCGAGGAGAATGGGGGGCTCAGACTGGCTTCAGATCCCCAGCGCACCTCCTAGAATGAACCCTGGAGTTCTTGCTGCCTCCTTCACTCCTGATACTGCTGCCTGCCAACGGGCCTTCGGTTTTCCCACCCGAGAGGCAGGGTAACAGCCCAAAAGGTCAGGATTTCAAGCAGGTAGGGCCCAGAAGCATCATGAGGTGATTTTTTATGTGGTTGCTGCATAGACCCTTTGAGGGCGAGCTGTCCCTCTTATCCATAGGGAGCATGAGGCCCAGGGTCCTACAGCTTGGATTTGAACCCAGATCACTGGACTCGAGTTCTGAGGCCATCCTGCCACACCCTCCCAGGCCAGCTGTGGGGTTAGAAGGAGATGATGTAGCTACTAGTGCCAGCACACAGTAGGTGTTTAATAACCAGTAGCTGCTGTCATCCCACTGCCTAAAGATGGCTCTAGTGGGGGCAGAAGGGCCCTCACACCCTGGCCTCGGGGTCAGCACCAATGACATGGCCCTTGCTGGATGAGGGTGGGGGTGGAGTGATCTGGAAGGAGGTGCTGGGTGCATGGGCTTCCAGGGTAGGACTGAGGAAGGAGATGCTGAGAAAATGGCTGGTCAGGCCCCAGGAGGCTCCTGCCCCACCATCCCTCCCCAGATTGCGCACAGGTCCACATCACCTCTGTGAACCCTATGACAGCCCAGAAGGTTGGGCACATCACTATTGTGGTCCCCACTGTACAGATGAGGAAACTGAGGTCCAAACTGACCTGAGGTTACACAGCTTGGAAGTAAGGCCAGAGCCAGGCTTGCCCTGGTCCATCACCCCAGAGCCTTTCCTGACTTATCCACTCTCCCGGTCATGACCTGCACCCAGGCCTTGCCACACACTGCACGCCCTCCCGTGGCCCTCCCGAGCCCTCTGGCTCTCTGTGGATGGGGTCTTCTGAGGCCAGACTGGCTCAGCAGGGACACGCTGGCCTTTGTGTAGCCTCAGGCCAGGCTGAGTAGCCAGCGGAGTGGGGAGAGGGTGGTGCAGCCCAGCTGACTAGGGACAAATGCTCAGAGCAGGAATAGAGGCTCCTTTGTGTGGGTCTCAGTGGGGGAGGGGGTGCTGCCAGCTGCCACCCGTGTGACCAGGGAGGCCCGAGCCCTCTGCAGAGATTTGCCCACAACCTCCAGGAGACCATCCAGGGAACCTGCCATCTTCTCCCCACCACCTCCTGTCACTATTGTGTGCCCTCCTCTTCTTTGGGGGGCTGCTGGCTGCTAGAGGAGCCTCAGGCAGCCACTCACCTGATTTTCTGTGAGCCTACTATGCGCCAGCATGGGGCCAGGCACTCCACTGACCCTGCTGGCAAGGGACAGTAGTTGCGTGTTACAGACTAAGACACTGAGGTCTTCGTGCACAGCACAGTAGACCTTCAGCAAAGAACGAACCCAAGATGTGGCCCAGGCTCAGAGACATGGTCCCCACCTAGCAAGAGAAAAAGACACAGAGGGATCAGTGACAAGGATGCACATCCAAGGATGGGGTGGAGTGCAAGGGGCCTGCTGAGCAGGGAGCTCCCACCCCAGTCCTGACACTTAATGCAGGCCCTCGATGCATGGCAGCAGGTTACAGATGAGAAGAGGGACTCAAAAAGCCCAAAACTGGCTGAGGCCCCTGGCTGCTGAGGGTGGAGCCTGAGTCTGAGCCTGGGATCAGCTGACCCCAAAGCCCCTGCCCTTCTCCAGGATGGAAAATTCAGCCACCCACAGCACCAAGCAGGTGCACGGTGAACTACCAAGTGCTTCCAGAACTGCTGGGGTGGTCCTGCCCCCCCCAAACCAAGCAATGCAAAGCTGAAGTGGAATTTTAGTTTTGTTTTTCTTTTTAACGTTGGCAACCACTTCATTTTTTTTTAAATGCAGCAAACAGAGCAAAGGAAAGATGTTTGTGGCCAGGATTAACATGCTTCGGTGATGTGCTATCTAGGTGAGGTGCATATTGAGGGACCCAGAATGGCTTGCTTTCCCCATCCCCAACTAGAAAGAGCCCTCAGAATCCACCTGCACCCCCAGAATCCCTCCAAACACCCCCAGCTGCGCCATCACCGCCTGAGACAGGAGGCAGGGCCCAAGCCCCACGAGGGCACCACCCAAATAGCTATAATCAGCAGCCTCGCCAAGACTTCAAACTCACCCAATTATCCTGCGAGGGGAAAAAAACACAAAATGAAAACAAATTAACATGTTTGCATAGAAGCTGCTGCAGTAACACACACAGACGTGCGCACACATGCTGGTGCGTGCCCCAGCGAGGCTGGGAGATGCCGCCACCACCCAGTTCCCGGGCCCAGCACCCACCTGGACCAAGGCGAGGGAGCAGGCCCAGTGACCAGATTGTCCTCAGACCTGACTGGGTGCTGCCTCGGGCCACCAGCTTTCAGTTTCTTTTTTCCTGCAACGCGGGGGATGGAACCCAGGGTCTTGCGCATGCCAAGCAAGCACTCTACCACTGAGCTATACCCCAGCCCTTCTTTTCTTTTTTTTAACTTAAAAAACACATAAAATTCATTGTATGCTAAAATTGAGGTAGGTACATTATGAATCCCTTTCTATACATGGGGAAACTGAAGCACAGAGAGGTTAGTGGACCTGCCCATTGCTGCTCAGCTGGCAAGTCAGCTGGGGCTTGAACCTGGCCAAGCCTACTACCAAGCCTGTGCTATAACCGCCATGCTTCTACGGCTCCCTCTGGCCTGTGGGTGATGTGCCAAGGCTGCAGCCTGACCTTCGAGGTCCCTCCAGCCCGTGTCCTTCACACACCACCAAACGGCCCACCTTTGCCCTTCAGGGGGCTCTCCGAATAGCATGGTCACAGAACCAGATGAATGTGGGGTCAGATCCCTGCTCCACCAGCCCCTTATCAGATGTCTTTGGGTCATGGCTTCTCCTCTCAGTGCCTCAGTTTCCCCTCCTAGAACACGGATAATAACAGCCCATCCCTAGCATGGTTAGGAGATTGCAAAGGGTGAGTGACTGGGAAGTACCTCCTCTGGTATCTGCCTGTGGGGCATCCCTCCACTCCCAGGGGTTCAGTGAGTTCTTCAAGGTCTTGCTCACCACACTCACAAGCCCTGCCGGGTGTCTTTGGGTTCCTTACCAGGTGTTGCCCTGGCTCGAAGTGTTCTGAAGAGAGGCTCAGGAAACTTCTAGCTTCCTTCTAGGAAGCTGCCTGTGCTGGGACCAGCTTCTTCCCTCTGGGGTCCTTGCAGCTCCATGTGGCCAGGGGTTGGGATTGCTGGACATGTTCCTAGTCATCCCCATGTTCTGAGTCTTCTCTGGGTCCCCGCAGCCTGGCACACTTCAGTACCTGCTGGAGCAGTTCCCTTCCCACTCCCACCTAGGCCTATGTGGGGCCTTGGCCCTGAGAGTTACAGTATAAACTGCTGGAGTGAGTTAGGATTCAGGTCCCGAAGCTCAAGGGTCCCCAGCCCTTTGTCCCTGCTGCTGTGTGACTGTGGGCAAACCCCTTTCCCTCTCTAAGCCCAAGTCCTTGAGAGCCAAGGGCAGATGACGTGCAAGTACCACGCTCAATATATATGTCATCTAGCTCTGTTCACACTACGGCCACCATACAGTGTGAGTTCTGATTCCATTTCTCAGATGGGGAAACGGAGGCCCCAAGGGCTTTGGGAACATACTCAGGACAGCCCAGCTAGTGAGTGGCAAAGCCAGGACGAGCTTGATTCCAGGTTTGTGCCATTTCCCCCTCTCCTAGAGGCCGCCGGTCAGGATGAGGGGGCAGCGCCTGGAGGGGCTGGAGAGAGACCAGGAGGACTCCATGGTGACTTCAGTGGTCTTAGGATGGTCCCTTTAGCATCAGCCTCTTGGCCTACAGTCACATCAGCCACTCAGGGCCAGGGCAGTGGCCAAAGGAAGTGACCTGACACCCAGCCCAGGAGAGGTCAGTGCCCGTGGGACACTGAGTACCCATGTGGAATCCCAGCCCTTCCTCAGCATGGTCATGCCATGGGCTTGAGTCCAGCAGACCCAGATTCACGGCCAGACCCCCCTTTCCTCCAAGGTGGCCTTGGACAAATTCTTTTCCTTCTAACCCCTGCTCCCCCTGCAGAACAGGAGACCTGGGGATACTGCACCCAAAAGGGGTAGGCTCAGTGCCCTGCGTGCACTGAGGCCCGACATTCCACATGCTGTTGCTGATGGACATGGCAGCCCCTGCCCAGACCTCCTGAGGGGAACCCCTTGCCCTCCTCTAAAAGGTTCCAGTCCCTGAGCCTCCACGACACAGGCTGGGGATGGGGCATGCATGGCCTCTCTGCCTGCGCCCCACTGGTAGGTGACAGTAGACTGAAGAGGAAGCTCTCGCTCACTTACCTTGATGAGCACTCCCAATTCTCTGGGGCCCAGGTGTGCCCAGCATGTGGAGGAGTCTGTCTGGTTGAGGTGGTAGACTGTGTGGTGAAGTGAGCTGGAGAGGCCCCAGGGGCCAGATCACATGACCAGAGAGGAGAGGAAGATGAAGCCCCTGGCCACGCCAGGTACTGTGGGGAATAAAGGCCCTAGTCCTTCCCTTTGTTTCTTCAGTTGGTCTTTATTGAGCACCTACTGTGTGCCTGGCCTGGGACCCAGCCTCCCCACTGATGGCCACCCTGGGCACGCCATGTAGTCCCTCTGCAGCCAGCCCTCACACAGGCCTTTGTCACAGTAAGTAAGGTGACATTTGGTCCCAGGTGCCTGACAGTTCTGGTCACAGAGTTGCCTTCGGCCTGGGGAGTGGGATGGGGCCAGTCCCAATGGCCACTGTGGAGACTGTGTATGGTGGGGGAGGGGGGACAATGATCCCCTTCTGCCTGCCTTTGTGAGGTTCTGAGAAAAGAGGCTGGGGGCTGGGAAGGGTGCAAGAACTAGGAGAAGGAGGTTCTTTCTCTTCCCTTGTTATAAAAGCAACATTCACGCTTTATTATTTGGAAATGACAAGTCGGAGGGGGGATAAAAGCAGCCACCATCTTGCTGCACAGAGCTGAGCGCTTGGTTTCACGTCGGGGACATTTTGTCCCAGTGTTGGGTGATCTGGGAGTACCTGATTTCACCTTGTGTAAGTGACCAACCTGGCCGAGCAGGCTTAGCCGTGGGCAAGCAGACACAGCCAAGCCCAGAAGGGGCCCGCTCCACTCCCAAGCCCGTCCCGGTGCATCCAGAGAGGGCTTGAAGAGGGCTTGGGGAGTCACCTGCCCACCCACCCGCCCAGCAGCCTGCTGTCTGGTGTGTGGGGGTGCGAAGCTGCCGTTGTTCTTCACAGATCTGATCCAGTCTTTTCCACATCAGATCATTTGTAACCGTCACCAGGCAATCGGGCCTGTCGCTGATTCAATCTCGGCTTTGTGCTGTCACAGCCGTTTTTCTGCGCCGGGTTGATTTTGAAAGGAGGCCCATCTTCCATCCCGCTTTCCAGAAGTGGGGGAGGGGTGTGTGTGTGTGTGTGTGTGTGTGTGTGCGTGTGCGTGCATACACGTCCCCCACGAGTGCATACACACACATACATGCATACACACATGCACACACTTTCTGCCCCTGCCTCTCACCACCCAGAGTGGAATTTGGAATGTAGGGGGCAGGCAAGAGCCTCCTGGGCTTGCTGCCTCCACTCTTACCCCCATCCCCTACTACCTGCCCACCTGGTGCTCTGGTGGAAGAGACAGACACCCAGACGTTCACCGTACAGATAACCTCAGAGCAAGATGGACAGTAAAGGAGCCACTGTGACAGTGGGCAGCGTCTGGAGGTCAGGGAGGGCTTCTTGGGGGAGCTGATGTTTGAGCTGAGGCAGGAATGAGGAGATGGAGCTGGCACGGCAGGGGGGGGGTTGGGGACACTACAGCCATCCATGTACACAGGTGGCCACTGAGCCCTGGCAGCGAGGCAGGTCTGAGCTAAGATGTCTTTTAGTGCACAGTCCACGCTAGAGTTCAAAGACTTCATGTGAAAAGAATATAAGATTACCAATTACATTGGTAATTTTTGAGTATCGATTACATCTTGAGGTGATGCTATTTTGGATCTATTGGATTAAATAAGATATATCATTAAATTTCCTCTATGGATGCTAGAAAATTTACATACGGTGCTCCTGTTATTGTGTATTTCCATCAGACAGCACTGGTAGAAGAGTAGGGAGGGACAGAACCATAAATGCAAAGGCCCTGGAGCAGGGCTGAGGCTGTCCTGTGAGGGAACTAGATAGAAACCCATTGTGGCTAAGCAGAGTTAGCAAGGGGACAGGGACAGTGCAGGCAGGGGGTGGGGAAGGGGCTTTCGAGGATATTGTTAGAAATGTCATAGGAGAGCCGGGCATGGTGACGCACACTTGTAATCCTAGTTCGTGGGAGGCTGAGATGGAGGATCACAGGTTCATGGCCAGCCTCAGCAAGTAGTGAGACTCTTATCAACCTAGCGAGACCCTGTTTCAAAAATAAAATCAGGCTGGGGGTATAGCTCGGAGGTGAAATACCCCTAGGTTCAATTCCCAGTACAAAAAGAAAAAAAAAAAGAAATGCTTTAGGAGCCAGTATGTTACACATAGAAACCTCTGGAAAAGCCTGGCCTAGCCCCTGTAGGGCGGAGAATGACATGGAGGCCAGGAGGTGACTGGGCTTGGAACAGAGCGGAGGTCGTTTGCAGAGGGAGTGCTGCCTGCACCGAGGTGGGTTGGCTAGACCCAGTCTGGCTCCCCAGAAAGCTCACTCCTTCCTGTTGCCCCTGGGTTTCAAAGCTTTTGGGGCTTCCTGTCCCTTGCCCCCCCCCACACTCCCAGCAGCTGCTCCTGCCATTCAGTGGATTTACCCGGGGCACCAGCCTCCTATCTCCAGGTGGTCAGAAGTAGATCCCTTTTGAAACATTCTTCAAATTAACAAAACCACAAGTGGTGGACATTAAATGTAGAAAAATGAGAAATGCATGATGGAGAAAAGTAAGATTCTCCAGTGATAAACAGCCACACAGCAGGGCTACGGCAGAGCAGGGGTTCGAACCCAGGTGGTCCGGCTCCTGCACCCCATGCTTTGTAAACCACCCTGCCCTGTGGCTGGATGATGGAGGGGGAGCTCTTTGACCATAGCGGGGCCAGCTCTTAGTGAGGTTGACCGCCGGCGACCTGCCCACTCCTGAGTGATGTGTGTTTGGCTCTCAGATGATTAAAACCAAAATTGGGAGACCACATGCCTCCAGGCTGTGGGATTGCTGGGCCAGGTGCTGGCCTGTCCTCAAGCAGTGCCCTGATTCCTAGCTCCTGCTCAGAGGTGCCACTCATCTCTCTCCAGGCTCCAGAAGGGTCTGTTGGTCTTGGCTTTGGGCTGCAATCCCCACCAGCCACTTTATACACTGACCACCCCCGTTCTCAGCTCCTTATCTTCCAAACGCTCCTGGACCGCCCCTGCCCAGCTGAGTCTCCCTCTCCAGGGCTTCTCTGCCTCTGTCATCAGCCACCCTGCCCGTGGCCCTGGACAGCCCCTTCTGCCCTCGGTTTCCTCTTAGGTACAAACAACAATTGTAGTTCTCCCGGTTGTGAGGTGGGTTAAATGAGGTGATGTCTGACAAGTACTGAGCCCATGGGAGCACTAAAAATAAAAATGAGCTCTTACGACTGCTTTTACTATTAGCTCTCCTCCTTCCCCATTGCCTGGTTTAACCCTGAACCGTGGGTGCAGGGACTTGGGTGTGAGTGGGAGGACGGCTAGGAACATGAGCACACCCCCCCTGACCTCACCTCTGCCCTTTAGACACAGTGCTCCCTCTTCAGAGACCCCTTGTGCCCGGTCTCGCCTGGTAACACCCCCCCTTTTGCTCTCCATTTACATGTTGCTCTTCCAGAAAGACCCACACCCCCATTCCATAAAAATTTGGGTAGGAGGCCTTTCTGCCCAGCTCCCCAGCCCCCATTATGGCATCAAAGTTCTGATATTTGGTGTTGATTCCCGGCTCCCCCCCTTTTCTGGAAGGTGATGATGCAGGCTTGATGGCCACTTTTCATGAAAGGACCAAGTCCAGAGCTAGGAGAGGGGCCTCCAAGCGACTCTACAGGGAGCCCCTGTCCCAGCTTCTGAGAGTGCTTTAGGAGTGAGAGCCAAGTAGGGGTCTGAGATTTGGGTCTTGCCCCCACCCCAAGCTAGAACCTCCCAGAAGCTCATTCCAAGAGAATGAGCCCCACCAGAGGGGGGCATGGCTCTGGGAGAGGCCCAGCCAGGCAGGTTGCCAATGGCAATGATTGCTCCCCCCCATCACTGGAAGGAGGCTTTCGAGCCATCATATTGAGCCCTGCACCTTCTCTCCAGTCTTTCCCTTCCCTGAACCAGCACTTGTCCACAGAAAGTAGATCCCTGCTTCAAGGCCGTGGACGAGGTCCCTTTAGTTCCTCACCAAGGTGGTTCATTCTCCAGCAGCCCCAGTGTCCCCGAGGTCTCCATGCCCCACCTCGCCCAAGCCTCCCTGCTTGCCTGGGCACACCCTGCTGGGGACCCCTCCCCTGTCTTCACTCTGCTGTTTCCTGCTTACCTTTTGAGAATGTCTTAGCACATTCTAGTCACAGCCACTGCTTCGTCAGCTACCTCAATGACCCTGGCACTGTATTTGTACAAATTCCTGGTAAGGAATTAACCTCTTTTCCAGATCAAGAAACTGAGGCTCAGAGAGAGATGGAGGAATTTGCCCAAAGCCAGAGTTCAGGGATAAAGCTGGGATTTAGCTAAGGCTAAAGCTAGGCCAACTTGCTCCAAAGCCCAGGACACAACACTGTCACTCTCCTTATGAGGCAGCTGAGGTATCCTTTGTCTTGATACCCCCAGGGCCAGATGGAGTGGCCATCATGGCTACTATGTGTCTTCCTACCTTCTTACCCCACTGATGCCCCACTCCCCCTCAGGGTCTCTGACAGCCTAGCATCTAGCTCAGGATCCGGCACACAGTTGGTACTTGTCCTGTCATCCCCAGTCATCAGGGCTAGTTCCCATGGCAACTGCTCCCAACTGGCCCCAACCCTTTCTTGGCTCATGTGCTGGGATCTGGCCATGGTGCTGAAAGGCCATGGGCCAGCTGTCCACCCCTGAGACCCCAGCCCTGTGTCCCAGTGGGATACTTCCTGAGCCTCACCCATTGCCCATCCTTCCTGATGTTTCCTGGGGGCACTAGAACCTGTGGAGGGAGTACCAGGGAGAGCCACATTAGGAATCCATTCATTGGAGGTTCCTCGTGCCTTTACCATGCACAGTTGGATATTTAGATGGCCCATGGAACCTGGGCTTCAACTGAAAGTTGGGTAGAATCTTAAGGAGTAGAGACCCAAGTGGGACTGGCAAACAGAAAGGATACATGAGCCAGGGCCTGCAGGCATGCAGGTGAGAGCCTTGTGCTGAGGGATATCCACCCAAGGACTCTGGCTGCCATCCAAAAGTCACGATTGTCACTTTATTTTTTTGCTGTCCCCTCTGGCCCAGAACTACTAGCATCTCTGGCTCCAGTGACCAGCCCAGAACCAGGCCCAGAAGAGGTTTGGGTGGAACAGAGGGATGTTGGGGCCAGGCAGGGGGCTAGCATCTCTGTCCTGGGAGCACAGGGAATCAGATAGGCCATGTGATCAGGTTTGCATACTAGACCCAAGGCCTGTGGGATGGGTGGCTGCGGCAGTAATCCTGGCAGGGGGATGGGGCCTCCTGTTGAAGGGGGGGGTGCTCCCCACCCCCAACTTTAGAGTAAAAATCCCCTTCTGGTGCTGCGGCCCAAATAGCAGTGGGAAATAATCACTTTTCACAGGCCCCTTATCCACAGCCAAGCCCCGTGCTGCTTTAATCAGCAGGGCCTGGAAGATTCCCTGGCTTGAGAGATCAGGAAAGGGGTTAAAGAAAATTACCCTGGCCTCCTCCATGCTAATGTAATCTCTAACCAGATCTGCCTCACCGCAGCTCAAATTGCTTTTTAGATTAACATTTAATTATTAACAGGGTCCCCTGGAAGGCCTCAGGCTCTCAGAACAGGGATGGGGGAGGGAGGAACAGGAGGGGGCGGGTGGGCTTGGATCTGGCTGCCTCAGAAGAGACAGAATTGGGGGGGGGGAGAAGGCGGGAGAAGGGTCAGGCTGTGAGAGAAAGACAGCAGGAAAGGAGGAGTGAGCTACCAGACACTGGAGACAGGAGAGGATGACATAGAGGGAGGATCCTCCCATTGTGGGAGCCCTAAAGGGGGTTGGGGAAGGGACTGTGCACCTGGATTCCTGGTGGCACTTTTGGAGCAAGGGTCCCTCTGCCCTTCCCTCCTGGCCCTGGCAGGCTGGGTTCTGACCCCTTGCTGTTTAGTGAGGACTGAGCTTTCTGAGGCTTTGTGCTGACTCAGCTTGTGGTGCTGGGGACAGGGACGGACCAGAGAAGGGACCCACTTGGGGCCACAGCACCCCGTCCTGCATCATTCTCCTTCAGGCCCGGGCCTCCCCCCACCACTTCAGGCTCTTCCCTGACTTAGGGGCAGCTGTGTTGTCAGGACACGGTAAAGAGGAGACTCGGTGACAGCTGGGGGATGGGGACTGTCTCCCTCCCTGTGCAGGCTGGAACAGCGGCCATCTCTCACCTCCTTTTAGGGAGCCCAAGGTCCGCAAAGTCTGCTCTGCTCCTTGTGTGAACTTGTGGGTTTTTCCAGATTCCTGTCTCATCCTCACTTAAGATTCTGTGTCAAAGATAGGGCCTCTCTCCTTTTCTGTTTCATGTAACAGTTTGAGGAGCATTGGTGATAGTTCTTTTTCAAAGATTTGGTAAAATTCAGATGTGAATACATCTGGTCCTTGGCTATTCTTTGTGGGGAGACCTTTTATTACCACTTTAATCTCATTGCTGCTTATGAGATTTTCTATAGACTTCATTTGATTTAAAAAAATATTGTGTGTGTGTGTGTGTGTGTGTGTGTGTGTGTGTGTGTGTGGTACTGGGAATTGAGCCCAGGGGTATTCTACCTCTGAACTACACCCCCAGCCCCATTTTAAATTTTTTCATTTTGAAACAGGCTCTTGCTAGGTTGCTAAGAGTCTCCCAAAGTCGCTGAGGGTGGCCTGGAACCTGTGATACCCCTCCCGTGTAAACCTCCCAAGTACTGGGATTACAAGTGTGTGCCACCATGTCTGACAATTTTTAAAATATTTTTACTGGTGCATTATAATTATACAAAATAATGGGATTCATTGTGATATATTAAAGATCTTTTTGTGTACTGACAGGTCAAGGACCTAGCCCTAAGTCTTACATATGGCTGGTGCTGTAGATTGTGTTTGAAAACCAAATCATAGCATCCTCTCCTAGTGTAGGCTGGATGGTCCCATGGTCAGCTGGCTCATCGAGGGTCAGATGGGAACACAGAGAGATGCTATTACTTCCTCAAGGTCACTTGGCTATTCGGAACCCTGGTGGCCAGCCCCTGCCTGTGAAGACACCCTGACCCTCTGGGGCTGACTCTCCTCTTCATACTCCTAGTCCCAGTGGATGCTGGGAAGGGCCCACGTGACCTTCCTCTCCAAGCCACAGCCAATCTTTGGCCTTGAGTGGAGTCACAGAGGCTCCAGTAGGCAGCTCCAAGGACAGGGGGAAGATGAGGGCCAGGAGAGTGCAGGCCTGGCCTTCAGGGTCACAGCCTAGCCCAAGTATGCCTTCACATTCCCATGCTGTGGCCAGCCCGCCTGGCCAGGGCAGACTGCTGCCCTGCTGAGTGTGAGGCCAGTCCACCCACCTACTGCTACAGGAAATGCTGGAGGCAGAGCCCAGGAAAGGCCCTTTGTAACCAAGGGGGTTTAGTTGTGGTGCTCAGTTCTGGTTGGATGTAGCCCTGGTAGCTTTGGCAGGACCTTCTTACCAGCTTCCATACTCCTGGCATGTGACACAGGCTCGGCCCCCAAAAGATGCTCAGGAAATGTTTGCTACATGAATGAATGAATGAATGAATGAATGAATGAACAAGAGAGTGAATGAATGGGTAAGAGACAAGGCCTGGGCTTTCCTCATCTCAGTGTTGTGCCAGTGCAGGCCTCACGTTCAGAGTTTATAGAGTGAATGAAAGGCCTCTTGAGAGCCTCAGCCTCCTTCCCCTCCTTTCATTTCCCAGATCTGTGATCCCAGCCCCTCCTGGAGTAGAATCAGAGTGGACTGGGGCACTGGGGGGAAGCAGGCCCCACTGCCCATCCCCCCACAGTCTGCTGGCCCCCCACCACAATGGAGCTGTAGGGCAGCGCAGAGGTTTAGGGTCTGACCTGGGTTGACACCCTTGGGCTCTGCCACCTCTAAGCTGCATGATCTTGCACAAATTGCTTCCCCTCTCTGTATCTCCTAATCTGTGAAATGGGGCTAAAAGTAGACCCACCATGGAGGCCACTGGGAGGATACAGCTAGCTACAGGGGTCAGGGTGCACATGGGGCTTAGCAGAGGGGCACCGTCAGAAACTGCTCCCTGCTGTTAGTAGTACTAAGGTACACATTGCTATTTCCAAGCTTCTTCCTCCCACCAGTTTTGGAGGCTCCCTGACACCGCCTGCAGCCAGACAGGCTGGAGAGATGACAAAAGGCAGTCAGGGCCAAAAGTCCCCAATTCCCTGTTCTTTTAATAAAAATAAAGACAGCCCTTAGACATCCTTCTCCTGCTCATTGTTCTGTGGAAGCAGCAGTGACTCGATTGCTCCTGGACTTGGAAAGTTCTTTCCTTTCTTTCCCTCCCCTGTCACATTTCCTTTATCTAAATCCTCAGCTATGAAAGGGCATATCGACAGCTGGGGGTGTTATCTGGTGGAGGAGACCTTTTCCTTGGGTGTCTCTGAGATAAGGCAGTCTTATCGGCCCCCAAGTCAGGGACTGTGCCAAAGTATTCTGATCATTGAGGCTTGCGACATCCCCCCCTCCTTTTTTATTATTAAAGCCACAAAAGACCTTGAGCTTATAAATAGTCTGATTTGCAGATAGGGTTTCAAAATGAGCAGCCCTCCAGATGGTCTCTGGCAGGTTTGGGGGAGTAAGATGCATGTGGGGACTGTAGGGGACCAACTTTCTGCAGATGGGACAGTGTCAGGCAGTGAGGGGGCATAGCGGGGTCATAAGATCATGAATATTTTAAACACCCGCCTAGTTAGTCCTGTCCCTGGCTTGCTGTGTGACCTTGGACAGGATGCTTAGCTTCTCTGGGCTTCAGTTACTTCATCTGACAATAACCAATTCATTGATGGAGCCATTCATTCGACACCAGTTTATTAGATGATTAATTCATTTGCCAGGCCCTGGGGAGGGAGAAACAAATAAGACATGCATGGTCCTTGCCTCTAAGAAACTCAGTCCAGTGGCGAGAGACCAACATGAAAATTGGTAATTACAACTTGGTGTGATTCAGGCTGGGATGGGGATGCCCAGAAGAGGAGACAGCTGAGCCAGAGTCCAAGGAGACAGATTCGAGTGAAATGGCTGGGGCGGTGGTGCTGTCGGCAGAGGGACCAGTGTGTGCAGAGATCTGGAGACACAGACAGCGGAGGGAGACAGGGAGAAGTGGGCCAGGGCCTCCCAGACCCAGGAAAGAAGGTTGGGCCCCTTCCTGAGGCAGCAAGAAGTTTAAGGCAACAAGAGGGCTCCGATTTGTCTTGTTTGTAGACAATGGGGCTGATATGGGAACTGGGGAGGGGATCCCCATCATGCTTGGCCGGCCTTCCCCCACTTACCCCCGGAATAGGACACAGGGTGTTGGGAGAAAGGACAGTGAGTCAGGGGAACTGGGAAACGCAGAGAGAGACACCCCATTTCTCCAAGTGAAGACCATCTGTCCGGCTGTAGGACCTCACCTGCTGGTCCTCCCAGGGTGAGAAATGGAATGATCCGGTCAGTTGCCCTGGAACAGCAGAGCCGAGGCCTTAATGTGGGAACCCTCCCCGACCCTCTGAGCTCAGCATGGTGCCCCTCTTGGCACTGCCTGGGCATCTGGCATCAGTGTGCCCTGAAAACCAGAGCCCCAGTTGGTGGGGCGGGAAGGGCCTCCAGGACGGCAGCCCGCCCTCCGCCCCAGCCTGCACCTTTTCAACTGAGTCTGCTGGGATGTGTGGCCCATGGGGAATTGTGGGGCCTGGAGAGGAGCTGCATTCCTGCCCCCTGGCACCTGGTGAAAGGCTGGAGGCAGAGCTAGATGTGGCCAGGACCCTGAAAGAAAATGCCCTGGGGGACCTTAGGGATCCTAGAGTGACTTAGCAGCTGGAGAGGGGCTGTATCTCACCGGGGGTCACTCAGTGAGTGCTGGGAATGGAGGAGGTTCTGGGTTCCAGCCCGGGTTTCCTCTGTGCCCAGCCCTGCCAGCCTGTGGAGAAGGGCAGGCTCATTGGCCACCGCTGTGGGTGGCCTGGGCAGGGCGTTGCCTCCCTCAGGTCTGGTTTCCCATCGGTAGAGGGGTGGGCACAGGCTGGCCTTCTCCAGCTCTCTCCTCTGCCCCCTGCCCCTGTGTCAGGGTGGCAAGAGGTAGATATAGTCTTGGAGCTGGAGGGGGTGGGGAGGCTGGGCCAGGCGATGCCAGGCTTCTGAGGGCCTCTCACTTAGCAGCGGTGCATCCATTGCATGCACATCCCGGCGAGCTGCCTGCACGTGGGAGAGGGTGCTACAGGCTCACGCTGTGTGTATGTGAGCATGCACCAGCAGGCATGTGTGGACCCCCGACACGGTGTGTCTGCCGGGGGGGCAGAGCATGCCCACGTGCCCAGGTGTGTCTCAGAGACCCGTGCCCAGGGACACGGTGGCAGCGGCCCCCACTCTGGACCCAGGGAGCCACGTGCATTCTGCAGTGGAGGGCTTTCATCCCTGCAATGAGCCCCCTTCGTTCCTTCTTTACACTGTATAATTTCTGCCTGATTGTAATGGCATATTTTAAAATTACCAGAAATCAAAGCCGGGAAGTGGATACTGTGGCTTTTATTGCCTCCCTGTGTTAAGGCTGGCAATGGGGGGAGGAGAGGAGAGTCACTTCCCCTCCCCCCATACTCCTCCCCCACTTTCTCTCTCTCTCTCTCTCTCTCTCTCTCTCTCTCTCTCTCCCCCCCCGCCCCCTCCCTTCCTCCCTCTCCCTCTCCACTTCTCCCTCTCTCTCTCTCTCTCTTTTGAGACAGTAATAGGAGAAAATTGGTTTTGAAACTGAATAAAAGTCCCTTTCAGAGGAAATCATTTCTTTCAGGGTACCTTTGCTGAAAGTAAAATAGAGGATAATGAAAGGTGGTTACGTGATTGTCTTTCATTTACTGAGAGGCCAGGACAGACGGGAGGCTGCCACCGTCTCGGGAAATACAAGATTGGAATAATTGCGCAGTAACAAGGGGCTTGTTGTGAAATTAGTATCTTAAGAAAGTAGTGAAAAAGGCTTTTCCTCATGAATACTTCATTATTAGAAGAAAGCGGCAGAATTTAGGACTCCAGACACCTGTTTAGTATTAAATAACTTCCCTTTCTTCCCCTTAAACACACCCCCCCTTTTCCCTCCCTTTTCAAACCAACTTGAGGATGGAGGTGACCCAACCTGGCTGCCCCGGACCAGGGGTCGGACGGGGTGCCAGGGTGGGTAGGCTCCAAGGGTCTCAGGGTTGAGCTCACACCTGAGCCCTCCTCTCTGTAGCAGGGGGACAGGAAGGAAGAGGCCTGGCAGGGATCCCCACCTCTCACGGTGGCCTCCTCACAGGCCACCTGGGGCTCTAGGCCCTGGGGTCTGCACCTCAGCGTCCTTGGCAGCAGGTGGCTTTGTGGAGACTAGGCTGCCGTGGGTGGCCCTGCCCTTCCCACCTGGAGCCCGGAGCTCAGTGACAGAGATTTTGGGTCAGAGCAGTCCTGGTGGCCCATGGGACTGGGCTCAGCACGGGTCAGGGTTGGCGCAGCCCTTGGCCTCCCAGTGATGCTGTCCTACATCCCTACTCCAGGGTGCCGAGAACACCCCAGTCAGGGACCGACCAACACTTGGGTGAAGCGGGATGGCTATGTGTCCACTGGTCACTGGTATTTCCTGGGTAACCTGTGTAGATGCCCAGGTTGGCCAGATGGAGTCTTCAGGCCTTGAGGAGCTGAGGCTGATCCTGGTTCACCACAGCTGGAGGGCAGCCTGCCTTGGGTCACAGGGGGTAAGGATCTGACCCAACCTGGGGGTGTCATGGCAGCCCCCTACAGGAGGTGACCTGCATGCTGAGCAGACCAGAGGCCCTGTCACGGGAGGAGTCAACCACTCAGGAGACCTGGGTCCTTCTGCTTCTGGGAGGCCCCGGAAGAGCTTCCAGGCGCCGCAGGCCTCAGTCTCCTCATCCCCAGGAGAGCTTCCCGATGCCGCAGGCCTCAGTCTCCTCATCTGCCAAGTGAGGGAGAAGGGTTGTCTGCTTTGAAGGCTCCAGTTTTCTGCCGGGTACCGGGGAGGGTGATGGGATGCGGGCACAGAGTAGCCTTCAAGTGACCAGCATCTCCCTCCTCACAGGGACCCTGCCGCAGAGCGTGCCCCTCCAGGGACCCCCAGTTCAACCATGCTGGCCTGTCTGCAGAGGACCCAGAACCCTCCAGGCCAACCCCTGGCCTGCCCGAGCAAGAGTCTGGAGCTGCGCAAGTGTGAGTGACCATCCCTCCCCAGCCTCCCGGCCTCTTTCTCCTCCACCGCAGAGTCCGCCCGCCCGGGCTCAGCCTTCTGTTCTTCAGGCCTCTACAGCTCAGGGCCCGGCCTAGGAATGCCATTTGCCCCACAGCCCTGTCTTACAGTCCCTGTGTTCTCTGGCCTCTGGGCCTTGGCCCATGCTCTGCGCCTGCCCTGGGCTCCCTCTGCATAGTGATAGCCACTCCCTGTGCTTGCCGGCTCCTGCTGGGCATGCCCTTAACTCAGGCTTATCCGCCTTCCCTACAGCCTTCTCCATCCTGCCCCTGCTCTGTGACCCTGCCACACACTGAGTCTGTCCTGCTTGCCCTCCTTTTCCTCCATTAACAGAAAGTATGATGGTGGAGGCAAAAGTAGTCCTGAAAGGGGCCCAGCCAGCCTCTTCCACTGGCTGGGTGACCTTAGCCACCTCCTCCCCTGGCTTTTTCTATGCATCCAACTAGGGAGCTGTTCTTGGTGACTTCCGAAGGTCTCCTTGACCATCTAGCATCAGGATACTGAGCCTTCTGATAATTTTTAGCCACCACAGGGTTTAAAAAAATTTTTTTGAAGTACATAGAAACACTTAAAAATAAGGTACTTTGCCTAAGAATCTAGATTCAGAGTGCCTCTTGAAAAAATGCAGTAGGCCTGTGTCGCCATACTGCAGCAGTTTGTTAGAGCTGAGCTGTCGTGTTGCCTCTTGAAAGGGGACGTACATCTGCAGTGCGCCACAGTCCCACCCCTCCCTGCCTCTGTTCTGTAGCCCAGGATCAGTTCCATTGATCACTGTGCTTACACTATTACCTTTTTTCTTTTAAATAGTTATATATATATATATCTTTAGACAAGGTAACATTTTTGTCCAATATTCAAAAGGAAGGAAGGTGTGTTCAGACACAAGCCTCCCTCTGCCAGATGCTGCCAACAATGTCAGCTTCCTGTGTGTTCTTCCAGGGAATGGGGTGTGTGTTTGTGTGTGTGTGTGTGTACACACGCATTTTACACCTCCCATTGTCACCTTGCAGTATATCCTTGGTGTCAGACTCTAAAGAGCTTCCTTGTTCTTTGCCACCTAGTTTTCCCTACGAAGGATGAACCATAATTTATTTGGCCAGTCCTCCATCTGGTCTGCTCCTAACCTGCTGCCATGACAAACACTACAGCAATAAATCCTGTGTGTGTCACAGGTGCAAACAAACTGTGGTGAGTTTCTGGACATGGAATTACTGGGTCAAAGGTGTTTGCATTTGGCCAGGTGTGGTGGCGCATGCCTGTGATCCCAGTACATCGGAGGCTGAGACAGGGGCGGGGGGAGGGGATTGCAGGTGTAGCTCAGAGGTAGAATGCCCCTGGGTTCAATACCCAGTACCGCAAAAAAAAGGCTGGAGGTGTAGCTCAGAGGTAGAATACCCCTGGTTTTAATCCCCAGTACCAAAAAGTGAATAAACAAATTTTACATATATTTATAAGATATAAAAATATCTTAATATGTAAATATACAAAATTTTTGTTTTATTTTTATTATTGTAGTGTTGTAATACATTTGAAAAATTAACGGCTTTATTGAGATATGATTTACATACCATTTACCCATTTGAAGTATACATTCAATGGTTTTTAGTATATTCACAGAACGGTGCAACCATCACTGCTACTTTTTAACATTTCCATAAAGAGAAGCAACCCCATACCCAGCAACAGCTACCCTCGTATTCCCCCACCCCTTTCTCTGTAGACTTCCCGTTGATGAGCTGTCGCTGAGAGTGAGCTCATTGTGTGTGGTCTTTTGTGCTTGGCTTCTCTCACTTAGGGTAATGTTTTCCAGGTCTGTCCATGTTGTAGCATGTATATAATACATTTAATATTTGCTGGAGCTCCTTGCTCCTTATTTCCCTCTCCTCTGAATCTCCTTGGCTGCTCTATTTTATTTTCCAGTCTTTTTCTGGGATTGTATTACATTTAGAGATAGATCTAGGAAGATATGTCATTTGTATAATGCTGTCTTTCCCTCTAAGAACTTGATATGCCTCTGTTTGTTTAGACTTTTTAACATTTGCCTCATTTAGATCTTGCACATTTTTTGGCTATGTTTACTTCTGGATAGTTAACTTTTTCTATTAGTCTTTTCTTCCGTAAATGGATGCTATTTCCATGAAGGCTATTAACTTCTGCCACGTTACTGAATTCTTTTATTGTTTATCATCGTTTTTCAGTTTAGTCTCGGGTTTTCCAGTTATCACTGCTAATGATAATTTTACCTCCTACTTTGTTTTATACCTTAATTTCTTTTTTTTTAAATAGAGTTGGCTACTATCCCTAGAACAATGAAAATATGGTGATAATAGACATTCTTGTTTTGTAGCTTCTCAATTTCCCCATTAAGAAAAGTGCTGGCTTTGGAGCAGGTATTTTAAGGTTAAGTAAGTCTTCATCTTTCAGGTTAAGTAAGTCTTCATTCATTCCCATTTTATTTAAGAATATTAAAATCAAGGATGGATGTTGAACTTTGCCAAATGACTTTTCAGTGGAACAATATTTTGTTGGGTTTTGTTCTCTGGAGCCCCCCCCCCCATGCTTTGGAACAGTTGAGAATAAAGATTATCTGTCCCTTTTTTCTTTTATTTATTTATTTATTTAATTATTGGTAATACTGGGGATTGAACCTAGAGGCATTCTACCTCTGAGCTATACCCCCAGCCCTATTTTATTTTGAAACAGGGTCTGGCCCAGTTGCCGTGAGTCTCCCTAAGATGCTGAGGCTAGCCTCAAACCTATGATCCTCCTGTCTCAGCCTCCCAAGTACTGTAATCACAGGCATGTGCCACCACACCTAGCTGAGATTATTTGCTCTTTAAAGCCCATGAAACTGTCTGGGCTAGTGCATTTACTTGGGTGGGTAAGTAGCTCATTAATGTTGCTGTCTATTTCTTCTGTAATAACTGATTCATTTTAGTTGTTCTGCTTCTTGAATGAGTTTGGTAAATTATGTTCCCCTAAAAAAATATCCATTTTATCCAGGTTTTCAATTTTATTTGATTGTTTTTGTAGTAATGGGATTTGAACCCAGGGCCTTGAGCATGCTAAGCAAGTGTTCTATCACTGGTTACACCCCCATCCCTTTTTATTTTGAGACAGAGTTTTGTTAAGTTGCCCAGGCTGGTCTCAAACTTGCAATCCTCCTGCCTCAGCCTCTTCCGAATAGCTGGGATTACAGGCATGTGCCACCATGCATGGCTCAGGTTTTTAATTTATTTTCATGAGAGTGAACAAAGTAATTTTTTCTATTCTTTTAAGCACTGATTTTGCTCTTATTTCTCTTTTCCTTCTCACTCCCTCTCTATTTCTTTCTATTAAACCCAGGGCCTTGCACATGTTAGGCAAGCGTTCTCCACTGAACTCATCCCTAGCCCCTCCCCTTATTTCTTACATTGTGTTTTTGGTGCTCTTTCCCCCTATATTTCCTTTTCTTTCCTTTCTTTTCTTTTCGTTTCTTCCCTTCCCTTCTCTTCCCTTCCCTTCCCTCCCCTTTCCTTCCCTTCCCTCCCTCCCTCCCTCCCTCCCTCCCTTCCTTCCTTCCCCCTTTGGCACTGGGGATTGAATTCAGGAGCATTCTACCTCTGAGCTACAGCCCCAGTCCATTTTATTTTTTTAATTTCAAAATAGGGTCTCACTAAGTTGCTGAGACTGTCCTCAAACATGCTGTCCTCCTGTCTCAGCCTCCCCAAGTACTGGGATTTCAGACATGTATCACCAAGCCCAGCTCTTCCCCCCCCCCCATATTTCTTGCTTGGGTTAGTTAGCTAATGATATTATCTGCACCCCTACCCCAAAGATCCACCTTCAGTATTTATTAGTAATTACCCTTTTCTGGTTTATAATTCATTAATTGATGATTTTATCTTTATTAAAATCTTTTGCTTTTTAGTTTTTCTTCTACTTTCTTGAGTTGAAGACTTAAATCTTGAAGGTGTGACTCACCTGGTGTGGTGGTGCAGGCCAGTAATCTCGGTCCTTAGGAAGCTGAGACAGGAGGATCATAGAATCAAGGCCAGCCCTAGCAACTTAGCAAGGCCCTCAGCAACTTAGTAAAACCCTGTTTCAAAATAAAAAATATAATAGGATTGGAGTATAGCTCAGGGGTAAAATGCCCATGGGTTCCATCCCTAGTACCACCAAAAAAAAAAAAAAAAGTGTGGCTCTGTTTTCAGGATTCAGAGTTTGTTATATATCAGTTATATCCACCCTAGTAATTCTATTAAAATGTCTTCTCTATCTTTACTTACCCATCACGGGTGGAGAAAGGAATTAGACATCTTCTTCTAATGTGTCTCAGTCTATTTCTTCTTGTAGCACCTATAGCTCTGGCCTTAGGAGTGATGGTGTGGGGTTATTTAATGCATAAGTATTACTGCCTTCAACTTTCATGTGCACTGCATCCTTCTTTACCATATTTAATACTTTTTGGTCTGGATTCAGTGTTATCTGTTAAGATGGTAACCTCTCTTTTTTGAGTTCATATTTTTCTTGAAACCTTTGCCAAGCTTTTATTTCAACCTTTCTGAATTACTTTATTTGTGACTTATATACTATTGAGTGGATTAAGCTATGTCATTCGATCTGAATACCTTTGGTGGGGGGGTACCAGGGATTGAACCCAGAGGCATTTTACCTCCAAGATACACCCCCAATTCTTTTATATTTTTTGTCTTAAAACAGTCTCACTAGGTTGCTGAGAGTCTCGATAAGTTGCAGAGACTGGTCTTGAACCTGCGATCCTCCTGTCTCAGCCTCCCAAGTACTTGGATTATAGGTGTGTGTCACTGCACTCAGCTCCTTTTTTCCTTTTAATAGGAGAGTTTAGCCACTTACATTTATCGATAGGACAGATGCCTGGGCTTAACCATTTTGTGTTATAATTGAGTTTAAAAGTCTTTCACTTTGTGATCTGGGTTCTATTTTGTGTACCTACTAGCCATAAGGTAGGTTGGTGTTTTTTCTGGTAGTATAACTTTAAATTACTTTCCCTGAGATGGAACAAAGTGTTGAAATTAGTGTATTTCATTTTTCTTTCCACAAAGTTTTCTTGGAGTTGTATTTGACTTTACAAAGTTGACTTTGTATTTTCTATTTTTGTTATTTGGGGGTACAGGGGATTGACATTCTACCTCCGAGATACACCCCCAGCCCTTTTTTACTTTTTATTTTGAAACAGGGTCTCACTAAGTTGCTGAGGCTGGCTTCGAACCTGCAATCCTCCTGTCTCAGCCTCCCAAGTACTGGGATTACAGGTGTGCGCTGCCACGCCTGGCTGACTTTGTATTTGTAAGCCTCTGTTACCTGACATCAGCTTGATATCTGATGATATCTTTTGGTCCCAACTATTAAAGATGAAGGCAGCAGTATACTTGACCATCCCCTTCCTTTCCTGTCTGTTACCAGCAATACCATTACTGTATTCTCAGGGCTTAGAATGGTAACATCTGGCTACATCCCCAGGATCTCCACCTTTGTTTCCATCTCAGTCTCCTGGATAAATGTCAGTGCCCACACTGGTTCTTCTGTCTTCGATCCCATCATCCCAGAGTGGCCCTCCAGTGTCATGCTGAATAGGGGAATGGTACTCCTGGACTCACCCCAAATTCAGAATCATCTGTTTGTTGCCTTTCTACTTGAATGGATAAAGAAAAAAGAAGTTTGTGTGTCACTTTGTTTCCCTGAGGATTGTGTAGGCCAGTTCCACTCTCCTCTCACGTTGCATGTTGCCATGGGGAAGTTGGAGCTCATTCTCCTCCTTTCACCTGACTTCCATCTTTCTAGTCCAGTTACATCATAGGATATGTCTTTGGGTTGACCTGTTTGGATTGTTTCCCCTGGAGGGTGGTACTATGTCCCTGGCGCATGCTTGGATTATTTCAAGTTCCTTCTTTGGGGGACTCTGGTTCAGCACATACTGGCTGTCTTTTCCACACACCACCTTTTTTTTTTTTTTTTTTGCGGTACCAGGGTTCGAACCCAGGGGCATTCTACCTCCGAGCTACATCCCCAGCCCTATATTTTATTATTTATTTTGAAACAGGTTCTCACTCAGTTGCAGAGGGCCTCACGAAGTAGGTGAGGCTGACCACAAACCTGTGATCCTCCTGTCTCAGCCTCCCAAGTACTGGGAGTGCAAGCATGTGCCACCACTCCCGGCCCACGCACTCCCTTCTGAGTAAGCCTAACTGCTTATTTCCTTCTCATTTTACTCATCTTTCTTCCTGTTTTCAGCACCTCACTTTTTCCCTTGTGCTCCCTCACTTTCTCCCTTTACTTTGATAAGTTTTTTCCCTTCTACTTTTGTATATCTGCTTTGTATTCTTGCTTTATAGAAACAATTGCTTACTTCTTTTTTTCCTTCATGATGAAATGCTTGATAGCGCCCTTCATCTCTTCTGTGGTCTTCTGATGGGAAGTGGTTTTTTTTTTTCTTTTGGTCAATCATGACTTTATCTTCCCTTTATTACTTGGGAAGCTGAGACGGGAGGATTGCAGGTTTGAAGCCAATGAGTGATAACTTAGCAAGACCCTGTTTCAAAATTTAAAAAACTTAAAAAGGCTGGGGGTGTAGCTAAGAGGTTGAGCACCCCAAGTACTGGGATTAAACCCAGGGGCACTCTACCTTTGAGCTATACCCCCAGTCCTTTTTTTTTTTCTTTTTCTCTTTTGGTACTGGGGATTGAACCCAGGAGCGTTCTACCTCCAAGCTACACCCCCAGTCCTATTTGTATTCTTTATTTTGAAACAGGGTCTCACTAAGTTTTGGAGGGCCTCATTAAGTAGCTGAGGCTGGCCGTGAACCTGGATCTTCCAGTCTCAGCCTCCCAAGTACTGGGATTACAAACATGCACCACCACGCCCAGCTCCCCCAGCCCTTTTTATTTTTATTTTTTTAATTTTGAAACAGGTTCTCGCTAAGTTGCTGAGGCTGGCCTTGAACCTGCGATTCTCCTCTTTGAGCCTCCCAAGTGCTGGGATTACAGGCATGCTACTAGGGCTGGCTCTGATTAGGTCCTATTTTTACTCAGTATGGATTACTTACCTTTGGAGGAAGTAGGCAAATAGCACAGGTTCAGGTTGAGGAAAGGTCAAGGCCTCAGAGACAAACAGGCTCCTGCAAGTATGGCTCGTGTGTGATTTCTTGTGTAACCCCACCTCCTCTGTTCTAAACACATCTGTCACCAACCAGTGCACCCCCACTTCCACTGCTACAAATAAAGGGCCCAGGTTTTACACCTCAGGGCATACCCCTCACTCTGGGGGATCACACGCTGCTGGCTGTTTTGGAAGTCTATAGCCAAGGTACCTTTTTTCCACTTCTTCCCTCAGCCTCCCCTGACTTCTTCTGTGACTGGCAGTCTGAACTCCTTATTTGTTTAGGGATTTAACAGGTGCATTGTATTCCATTTCCCGGATTAAAGAATTCCTTATTTAACCATCCCTTTGTTGGTAGACATTTAGGTTGTTTCTAGTTTCACTACTCTAAACATCTTTGTATATATGTATCAGTGCAAAATAAATTTGTCCAAGAGGAACTGACTGCATCACAGGGTTTGTGCATTTTAACCTCTGTTTGCTACTGTCCAGCAGTCAGGGCTCCCTACCTTGCCTTCTGCTGCCAGCTGGCTGGAGGCAGGGGCTGGGCCTGACTTGGGCTGGACCTTCCTTCCTGCTCTGAGGCTGGAACTAGAGAGCATGGGGGGCCACCACAGGCGTGTTCCTTCCCAGTCCACTCCGCTTCTTTTGCATCTCTGCACTTACTGGAAAAGACTCTGCCTGTAATTGAAGAACACAGAAAAGAGGGAGGCAGAAAGAGAGATAAGCAAATTGAATCGGGTGCCCTGTTGCTGATCAGTGCCTGGACACTGAGCCGAGGAGCCTCCTGCCCTTTCACTCCAGGCACGACTCTTGGGTGATGGAGACCTGTTGCCCAGGGCAGAGCCAGGACAGGAAAGGCTGGCCCCCAGCTCAGGGCTGTGCTGTTTCCCACCAACAGAGAAATGTCTTTACCAGGCCATGGACAAACGTGACCTTGACAAGTGGTAGCCAGAAGTGGCCACGGGTCATATCTCTGGGAGCTGAGGATGCAGCCAGGGTCATATCTCTGGGAGCTGAGGATGCAGCCAGCTGTTTTCCAGGAGCCTGGGTGGCCTATTCCAGGTGACCAGAAAAAGTAACCTGGAGAAAAAGAAAGGAAAAAAGATTTCCAACAGAGGGAAAGTCTGTCCCTCCTTCCCTACCGCAGGCCTCAACCTCCTCCCAGCTGGCCAGAGTCCTGGGTCCTAAAAAGGATCTGCCCACCCCTGGGACAGAAACCTGTTTATCTCAGCCACCCAGGACCTTCCTCACTAATAAATATTTGACTTTCTCATCGTGGCGTTAATATACAAACTTTGAGTCACCCACTGCTAAAAGCACAGGCTGTGCAGAGAGCCCCAGTGAGGCACTGTGAGGCCGTGGAGGAGGATTTGGGGACTGGGCCTCTCCTGTGTCTAAGGGGGACAGCTGCCCCAGGAGGTAAATGGGAGCTCCCCTGTCCTTTGCTGGTCCTTGGGTGCCTCAGGCTGCCCTCTCGAGGAGGGAATCATCCACCATGCCCTCCTCTCTGTCCAGGCCACAGGCCTGGGGCCTGGGGATGGAGACAGGTCTAGGGCATCAAGTCTTGGCCATGCCCTGAATGGGGCAGATGCATGGACTTGGGCAAGTGAATGGTTAGCCTTAGTTTCCTCAGCTGTGACATAGGTTGAAAAGGGACAGAGAGAACTCCCTGAGGGACTGGCAGCCAGCCCCAACATTCTGCCTCCCCCACCCCCAGGGGTGGGAGTCCTGCCCCAATATCCATACTTCCAGGAGGCTCCTCCCTCCTCTCTCTCATCCTCACTGACCGAAGCTTGGTGGGTATATAACCCAAGAAGACCAAGGAGCCGCCTATCCCCAGCTCCAGGCTCACCCCACCCCTGCCCAGAGGCCCTCACCACCCCCACAGCCGGCGCTTCTGCCCTGGTGAACCCCGTCCATGAGCATTCCTGCAGGGGCTGCTGCATCCAGCCACACTAATAAAATACGGAAGAAAAGGGGCAATTTAAAATTCCAATAAAATTAAAAACCAATCTTGGGCAGTACAGCGGATTCAATTATACAGCTGTTGCTGAGTGCAGCCCATGGGGTGGGAGGGAGTCTGGCCTGGGGAGGGCCAGGTGGACTGAGCCCTACCTATGACCTAACATGGAAAAATAAACTCTGAGCCCACCCAGGAGCGCAGAGGGCTTCCTTAATCCATCACAGGGTATCTGACCACGATCCACTACCTCTAAACTGGAAGGTTGATGACATAAGCAGGAACAAAGATCCAGGTCACTGTTTGTCTACCCTGCGGGAGGTCCTAGCCAGTGCAGCAAGACAGGAAAAGTAAATGAATAGGCATAAGGATCCAAAAGTAATAAAACTATTTTACCTAGAAACCCCAAGAAAAAAAGACTTCAACAAGATCGTGAGTCTGAGATCAATGTTACAAGCACGGTTGTATCTTTTTTTTTTTTTTTTTGCGGTACCGGGGGTTGAACGCAGGGGCGTTCTACCTCCGCGCTATGCCCCCGGCCCTATTTTTTATACTTTATTTTGAAACCGGGTCTCACGAAGTTGCAGAGGGCCTCACTAAGGAGAGAGAGAGAGAGACAGGGAGAGAGAGAGCGAGAGAGCTGAGTCTGGCCGCGAACCCAGATCCTCCGGTCTCCGCCTCCCAAAGTACTGGGATTACAAGCGTGCGCCACCACGCCCGGCACGGTTGTATCTTACAACAGAGGTTGGTGACCTTTTTCTGTGCAGAACAGATATTTTCAGATTTGCAGGTCATACAGTCTCACATATTAATGCTCACTCTCTAGCGGGAAAACAGCCATAGAAGTACATAAATGAATGGGCGTGGTTATGTTCCAACAAAACTTGACAGACATAGCTGGCAACAAACCAGAATTGGCTTGCATGCATTAAGAACCTAGGGGCATTTACCTCCGAACTACACCCCCAGCCCCTTTTATTTTTTATTTTGTAACAGTCTTACTAGGTTGCTTAGGTTCCTCTAAGGACAGTGCACTGTTCTTTTGCACTATGAAAGTGAAGGACAGGAATGTTACACACATACACATAAACATTTAGAAACAAGGAGTAAAGAAACCAAAAACATTTTAGTAGATGGGTGGCCAGGGCTTCTAGTAAAAACTAGCCATACAGATGTCATGTTTTTTCATTTAGTGAACCCCTGATGGCCACCCAACATTGAAAACAGGCCAGTCTAATTCACACAGGTTTGGAGCTGCCCTGGAGAAAGGCGGGCCCCCTATTCTGCACCTTTAATATATCTATCCTTGGAATTTTAAGCATACAACCCGGGGTGGGGGGGGTCTTTGCACTACTAGGCCCCCCTCCCCATCACGACAAACCTCAGAAAATGCCAAAGAAGAAGGTACAGATGGCAATGAAAGAGAAACTTAGAAGGATACATTTTCCCATACGCCAGTCCTTTGGACTGGTAGCTTCCAAACCCAGAGCTAGAACAAAAATCAACAAAAAAAATGCTAAGGAACCATGGGTTTAAACACCAGACAGGTGACATCGAAGACAGACACAAAGACCAACGGACAAACCACTAACGCTCACAGACCCGGCCAGTGGATACTTAACTGTAGTGGCCCAGGTAATGTGGCTTGCGGCTTACTTTCTATGTTTCAGTACAACCCTAGATCATATGTCTCTGTGGAGCGACAGCTTTCGCCAGTCTTACCAAGGTCTGCCCACTGGGATCTTGTAGCCTTCCTTGGCATCTTAAGGACTCCTGCCATGAGACCACAGACTCAAACTCAGCCAGAGGACTGATTGAGCTGACTCTCACTTCATTCACTCTGGGACAGAGACAAATCATCAGTCTACACACACTTCATACTGACATACAGACAGTTTGTGGCCACTCATCATTCACACACCTGTAACCTTTGGAGGGGAGTGACATCTTACTTTTAACCTTCCCCCGGGACACATCCAGCCTCTCCAGATTGCCCTACCCTGGAGTGCTCCCCTGGCCTTACCTGTCCTCCGGAGGAAACCAAAAGACCTCCTTCTCTCAGGTACCCCGGCGGCTCTACGGCCTATAAGGTCCGCCTGCAGTTTCAGCTCTGGGGCCCTGGAATGTCTCGGGGCGTCTCCCCTAGAACCGTGCTGCAGGTGGCAACTGCAGGGCCGGAGCCTGCCAGGCCTCTCCCCTCACCTAGGTCTCTGCACATCTCACTGGGGCTTCCATGTGTGTGAGGTAACCCACAGAGACACACCAGACTCCAAAAATCCAATTTTGAGGTCTTTATTTTACTGACCGGCCAGGGCTACATGCCTAAAGAGTGTAGCCCCTAGGCTGTATTGACGGCCGCTTATATAGGGAAAAGTACAGTTTCATAGGATCAAAAGTTTAAGTTTATATAATTTTAGAATGATGGAAAACAGACCATTGAAGACCAAACAATATATGTTTACCTTACAGTAGACAATGCTTTGATTTTCTACATCTGTGTAAGCAAAGCGGCGGGGATACAGAAGCCAAGGTTAAGCATTATGCAGCGTTAGCAAAGTTCATGGTGACCCTGCCTTAAGCCAAACATTCTTAGTGGAGCTTATGGCCTTGTAGTGCTCAGGGTGGCAAAATGGAGTAACTAGTGTTAAAGTTTAAGCATACCTCATCTCAAAATATGTGACCTTTTATAACTAGTTTCTTTCACTTAACATTCCCAAAGTCCGTCCGTGTTATAGCATGTATCAGTACAACCATGTTTTCTTTATCCATCTACCAATTGATGGACATTTGGGGCTTTTTCCCACTTTCTTGACTACTGTAAATAATGCTGTGAACATTCGTGTACAAGTTTTTGTATGGATATATGTTTTCATTTCTTTTGTGTGTATACCCAGGAGTGGAACGTGCTAGGTCACATGGCCACTGTAACTTTCTGATCCAGTGCCAGATGTTCTCCAGAATGGCTGCACTGTTTTATATTCTCGCTAGTAGTGTACGAGGATTCCAGCTTTGCCACATCTTCACCAACACTGTTATCTTCTTTTTTATTACAGCCATTTTAGTGAGTATGAAGTGGTATCTCAAAGTAGTTTGAATTCACATTTCCCTAATGACTAAGGATGTTGAGCATCTTTTTATGTGTATATTGGCCTTCGTATATCTTCTTTGAAGAAATATCTATATCAGCTCTTTTGCCCAGTTTTTAATTCAGTTATTTGTCTTTTTCATATTAAGTTATAAATATATTCTAGATACAAGTCTTATATACATGATTTACAAACATTTTCTCCCAGTCTGTAGTTGTCTTCTTTACTTTCTTCATGGTATCCTTTGAAGCACAAAAGTTTTTTGTTTTTTGTTTTAATGAAGTCAAAATGTCTGTCACTTGGATTTGGTTTTTTGTTTTGTTTTTGGTTTTGGTGGTACTAGGGATTGAACCCAGAGGCATTCTACCTCCAAGCTACACCTCCAGCCCAATTTTATGTCTTATTTGGAAAGAGGGTCTCACTAAGTTGCTGAGAACCTTGCTAAATTGCCGAGGCTGACTTCAAACCTGTGATCTTTCTGTCTCAGTGTTTTTCGTATTTAAGAAGGGTTTGCAAGCCAGGCATGATGGTGCATGCCTGTCATCCCAGTACTTGAAAGGCTGAGACAGGAGGATTGCAGGTTCACAGATAGCCTCAACAACTTAGCAAGGCTCTCTGCAACTTAGTGAGACTCTATTTCAAAATAAAATAAAATAAAAGTAGGGCTGGGGGTGTGGGTTCAATCCCCAGTACCACAAAAAAAAAGAAGGCTTTTGATCCATTTTGAGTTATTTTCTATGTATAGTGTGAGGAAAAGATTCAGCAGCATTATTTTGCATGCAGATATCTAGTTGTCTCCACACCACTTGTTGAAGAAACCTATCTCTCTCCCATTACGTTGTTTTGCAACCCTTGGCGAACATCAGTTCACCACAAATGTGAGGGTGTATTTCTGGGTTCTCTATTCCACTGATCTATATGTCCATCTTTATGTCAGCACCACTATGTCTTGATTATTGTAATTTTGCAGGAAGTCTTAAAAGTAGAAAGCATGAGTCCTCCAACTTTGTCCTTCAGGACTATTTTGAAATTTAGGATCACCTTGTCAATTTCTGCAAAGCAGCCAGCTGAGATTTTGAGAAGTATTGCATGGAGTCTGTAGATCAGTTTGGGGAGTATTGCCCCCTTAATATTAAGTCTTACAACCCATAAACATGGGGATATCTTCCCATTTATTTAAATGATTTCTTCCAACAGTGTTTTATAGCTTTCAGATAATAAATTTTGCCCTTCCTTTAAGTTTTGTTCCTAAGTATTATTATTCTGTTTGATGTTGTAAGTGAAATTGGTCCCTTTCTTCTTTCTTTGTGCTGGGGATTGAGCCCAGGGCCTTGCTCATGCTAGGCAAGCACTCTATTGCTAAGGCACATCCCCAGCCCCAGAATTATTTTCTTAATTTCATTTTTAAATCATTCGATGTGAGTGTATACAAATACAATTTATTTTTGTCATCTCGATCTTGTGTCCTGCGACCTTGTAGAGCTTGTTTGTTCTGATAGTTTTTTGTCATCTGTGAATACAGATGGTTTTCCTTCTTCCTTTCTAATATGAGTGTCTGTAGTTTCTTTTTCTTGTCTGATTGCTCTGGCAGTTGAAGTCCCTTCAGCACAGTGTTGAAGAGAAGGGGCAAGCACTGGCATCTTCGTCTTCTTCCTCCTTTTAGAGGGAAAGCATTAGGTCTTTTACCATTAAGTGTGATGCCAGCTGTGGATTTTTCAGTCTGCTTCATGTTTTTAACTTGAAAGGATGTGGATCGAGCAAGTGATTTTTCTGTATCCACTGGGAAGATCATATGGTGACTACTCTTTATTCTGTCAGTCTGTGTTGCATAATTGATTTGTTGATGTTGAATCAACTTTGCATTCTTTTGGGTAAGTCCCACTTGGTCATGGCAGATAGTTCTTTTTATATGCTACTGGGTTTGGTTTGTTAGTATTTTGTTGATTTTTCTATCTATATTCATAAAGGATATTGGTCTGTAGTTCATGTGCGAGAAAGAGAGGGAGATACCTTTAGTTTTGGTATCAGGGTAATACTGGCCTCACAGAATTGCTTTAGAAATGTTCCTCCTTTTCTCTTTTTGGAATATTTTATAAAGAACTGATGATAATTCTTCTTTAAGTGCCTGATAGAATTCACCAGTGAAGCCATCCTGACCAGAGCTTTGCATTGTGGGTTGTGTCTTAATTCCTACTTCAATCTCTTGTCTACTCAGATTCCGTCTTTCTGAAGTCAGTTTTGGTAGTTTATTCCTAGGAGAATAAACTGTCCATTTCATCTAAGTTAATGGTATACAATTTTAAATTGTAATGAAACAAGTTAGCGAAAGATGTAAATTATCTTTATGGAAGCTGGGTGTGGTGGGACATATCTGTAATCCCAGTACTTGGGAGGCTGAGACAGGAGGATTGCAGGTTCAAGGCCAGCCTCAGCAACATAGTGAGACTTTCAGCAACCTAGCAAGACCCTGTTTCAAAATAAAATATAAAATAGGGCTGGGGGTATAGCTCGGAGGTAGAACCCCCCCCCCAGATTCAATCCCCGGTAACCCCAAAAAATTACCTTTGTGGGGAAAAAAAGTGTATCCAATGATATGTTTTAAAGACCTAAATAAACTTAGATATATGTCATGTGCAGGCACCAAGATTCAATATGGGGGGGAATTCAGTCTGATCCCTATATCTTAATCATCTCTGTGTGTCTAACTTGAAAAGCTGACTTTAGCCTGGCGTGGTGGTGCATTGCTTGTAATCCCAGTACTTGGGAGGCTGAGTCAGGATTGCAGGTTCGAGGACAGCCTCAGCAAGTAGTGAGACTCTCATCAACCTATTGAGACCCTGTTTCAAAATAAAAATAAAATAGGGCTGGGGGTGTAGCTCATAGGTAGAATACCCTTGGGTTCAATCCCCAGTAACACACACACACACACACGCTAACTTTGAAGTTGATAAAGAACAAAGGGCAAAGAATGGCTAAGGCACTTTTGACAAAGTACAAGGGTAGAGAAAGGGTTTGTACTGCTATGGCTTAAGGTTGGGACAGAGGGACAGGGGACAGAGCAGAACACCTAGAAATACATTCATATACACATGGGCCCAATTTAGGACAAAATGGGGATCCTGTGCCACACTGGGACCACTGGGTATCCATAGAGAACAGTGACAGTGGAGTCCGACCTCACACACACACACAAAGGAATCCCAGCCAGACTAAAATTCGTTCATGGAAGAAAAGTGGTGGCGAGTATCCTCCCCAGGGTGGGAAGGACTTCCAGGAGTAGAGAAAAGGCACAAATAAAGGAAAAGGCAAGCCGGGCATGGTGGCGCACGCTTGTAATCCCAGTACTTTGGGAGGTGGAGACCGGAGGACCCGGGTTCATGGCCAGCCTCAGCTCTCTCTCTCTCTCTCTCTCTCTCTTTTTCTCTCTCTCTCTCTCCTTAGTGAGGCCCTCCGCAACTTCGTGAGACCCGGTTTCAAAATAAAGGATAAAAAAATAGGGCCGGGGGTGTAGCGCAGAGGTAGAACGCC
>PVJS01008480.1:0-52973 GCA_004027185.1 Glis glis
ACACACACACACACACACACACACATATGCAAACTCCTGTTATATAATTAGGAACTTCAAAGTTGAGCTCAGTATTTTCATTACAGGGAAGGAGGATGTATGCTAAGTAGACGCTTCCTGCCCTCCAGCCTCTTTAATGAGGTGGTGGAATAGTGATAATATGTTAGACTAATGTATCCAAAATTTATCCCTCAATTTTGGTGTTAAGCAGACATTTTATTAGCATTTAACAATGAGCTTCAGAAACATTTTATAAAGATGTCCCCTTCTCTCTGTAAAAATGCCTGTTCTTCCTAATTTTATGAATTCCCAGAATAAAAATTCAAAATTTTAAAGGCAATGTATTTTACTTAAAGATTATCGTTACTATCATACTCTTCTGCTTTTCTTTTTCTAATCACACAAACTCAAACAAAGTATACATTTTGCCAGATTTGACTTCATTATACATGTGAAGGAACATTTAAACATTTGAGTGATTAAAAAACAGGCGTTTCCAAGCCTTCTAACATGCCTTGGGCTTCGTTTTTCAACTGTAACAGTGTTTTTTGGATTTGATGGGAATGATCTTTTCTATTTCAGTGAAGGGTAATACCCCCCCCCCAGAGTGTCTTTTCTGTCCAGCCCTAGTAACATTTAAATTTATAAAAAGGCTGGCAGCCACAATCATCTATTTTAAGGTACATTCAGCAAAATTGTCCTGGGGCACCCAGCATGGCTCAGTTGCTGACAGTTACCTCATTCCCTTCTCTAGTTAGAGGGGGCGATAAAAAACCTACTCAAGTTGCCAAATTCATGTGTGAATGCTATGTCCCTATGTCCCTGTTTTCTTTTATTTTTTGCTTAAAAGCAATCACCTTTCTCTATAAGTAAGTTGAATTACGTTTTTTGTGTAAGCTAATATATGTTATATATTAGCATATATATGCATAATATATAAGCTAATATATACATATTATATATATTAGCATATAGTATACGTGCATATATTTATATATATATGCATAGACCCAAGAAATTTCAGACCTACTCCAAATTAAAATTAAGCTAGTTCAAATTAGTTTTAAAATTGAATATCACAACGTATTTTGCAAGCAAATATTTTTCACAGGCTTTTTGCAATAATCAGTATTCTATAGCATAGACATTGAAACTTGTAAAAGTACCAGATCCAACTTTTCTTTTAGTACACTACATTGCTTATACCTGGCAAGTGAGTCAGTTAAATGTGTCTGTGTAGAAGAGGTGATACTTAAAATCATTCCACCTCGAGCCTCTATTCTTTGGAAGTATCGATGTGGCGACAAATATGTGATGAAAGCAATGTTGGTGTGTTGGTATGGTGGATGATTGAGTGAAAGAACAGACAAATCGTAGAGACAGCTTTTGATTCCATAACTCATCTTTTGTTATGAATTTTAAGACCTCAGCCTTTTTTTAATTTGTTGAAAAAAATACACCTGAAATGGTGGTATTTCATCATCCTAGATTCAGTAAAATCTACCCAGAATTAATTGGTTACATTTTCAGGATGCTTGCCTGAATTCATCTAAGATATACCTAAAACTGCACATTTATGCTTATTTTTATATAGTCATGGTATGTTTTTGTCAGAAAGAAAATTAGTTTTCTAATTATAAACTAAAATATAAAGAAGGAAGGAAAGGAGAGGGTTCTGGAGAGAGGGAAAGAAAAGAGGGAGGGCAGGGTAGATGACAAAGAGAAAGGAAAAATATCTAAAGAAGAGGACCCATATGCTGGTTTAACCTATCCAATGAAGCATAAGATGGAGGTGATAAAAAGAAATCTGGCTTTTCATTAAAATCCATGGGGGGGAAGAAGTAAGAAATCTCATATATAAATGTAAAATATAGCTCCATTTAAATCCAAGTCTATCCTTACAAAAGAATGCCTTTTTGAAAGAACAGCATGTTTGTCTTGGAACACAGGGAAATAATTTCCAAATGAATATTCAGCCGATTAGAAGCAGGGCCACATGGTCATTTAATAGTTCTCCATTTTTCTTAGGAGAGTGACAACGAAGACATTAACAAAGCAGTTAAACTACTAAATCTTAATTAAGCTCAGTGTTGGAGGGAATGACAGCCCTGCCACCTGTGATGACAATGATTTCCTGTATTTGTGATTTTTAAAAATGTTTCCTTTGAATTTTCTGTAGCGTCCACAGATTCTACAGTTCTATTTTTACTCTTGCAGAAATATAATTTCTTTTTAATTTTATAAAATGTTGGCATCTCAATTTTAATACATTGATATTGAAAGATCAGATTTAACCAGCTCTTCCACCTCCTCCTCGCCCAGTTAGGCTGTAGGGTTTTCAAGCATGTGG
Source organism: Glis glis (assembly GCA_004027185.1). Taxonomy (NCBI): domain Eukaryota; kingdom Metazoa; phylum Chordata; class Mammalia; order Rodentia; family Gliridae; genus Glis; species Glis glis. The sequence continues at coordinate 2,351 of PVJS01008480.1, forward strand.
ATTGTGTCATGTTTATTGTTACTTCCCCAATATCCAGCAGAGAACCCAGTGCAGATTAAACAATGAATGCTTGTTTAATAAATAAATGATTAGAAAGTACATGCTATGCATTTTGGCATAGGCATATAGATCACTTTCCTGGATGCCACCTTACAGAGCTTTTGGCAAGAATTTCCTTGAGCTCTTTCAGATCAGTTGAATTCCCCCTTCTTGTTTCTCTGTAGAAGCTGCATGTAACTGACCTGAGACCACTGGCTCAAGTAGTTGAGGACCATGCATTCTGTTATCCCCAGGTCAGCAAAGCAGAACCTGAAATTCACTTTGGTATTCATAAGTGTAGATGTGTGGCTTCAAGCAGTAGAAAGGAAGAGAAAAAGCAGAGTGGGAGGAGGCAGGGGGAATTCCTGGAGGGAAATAATAATGTAACTAAAGAAATGTGATAGAAACACAAAAATTCACAAAATCAATAACAAACATTGTGAAATGTAAGCCCCAGTTCTGTTTGTTCTTCTGTAATATAAAACTCACTTTTTTTAAAAAAATCAAAATGGGAAATAAAAGCTAGGAGCCATTTAAGAGGTGATACTGGAACGACTAGAACCCCTAGATGATGGAAAACCGTCACATGATAGGGCGCTACTTTTTAAAAAATAATTTTATAGTGTGCTGCAACTGTACATCATAATGAGGTTCCATGTGATACAAACATACATGCACACAGACAGCTTTTGGTGTATTTAGGGTGCTCCTTTTCACAAATAAGCATAGCACCATGTCTCTCCTAATATCTGGGCAGCGTGGCACTGCAGTGCTAGCTGGCTGGAGAAGCCCTGCACCCTGCGCTGGGCTCCCTATTGCTAGTGATGCCACTTCTCTCATTTACTCTCTGGCCTCTGTTTTTCTGAATCCTATGGGTAGGCTTCTTTTCCTATCATCAGGGAAAAGCAGGGTACAAAGAGCCAGAAGACTGGAACAAATGCAGTGAGTTTGAGCGTATCTTAACCAGCCTGATGTATCCTTGGGGAAAGATTCCAAAGCTGTGCACTTAGATTTCTTACAATCATCAAGCTATTCATTTGCTCAAAGGATGTATTAATTTGATAGGGCTACCGTAACAAAAATACTACAGTCCGGGTGGCTTAAACAATGACAATACATGTTTTCCTAGTTCTGAAGACTCACCGTCCAGAAGCAAGTTGTCCACAGGTTTGGACAACCCTGGAGGCCTCTCCCATGGGCTCATGGATGACCATCTTCACTGCGTCCTCATTTGATCTTTCTCCTGTGAAGTTGTGGGTCCACATTTCCTCCTTTTAAAGGGATACCAGTCAAGTTGTACTGGGACCTACTCTAACAGTTTCATTTTAACTTAATGGCCTCTTGAAAGGCCCTATGTCCAATACAGCCACATTCTGAGGTACTGGAGGGTCGGGCTTCAAGATAGAATTTGGGAGGAAAAGCCATTCAGCCCATAATAAACTGGGTCCACAGAAATCATTTACTAGTAATAGCTATGGAGGGAGATGGGGATTGGACTATGATTCCTGAATAATTGGTGACCTCATATTCATAAAAATGGATTCAATTAATGATTGTGAACCTTCACACAGGAGACATTGCAGAATATAGAATAGTACTTCCCAGTTTCAAGTACATATTGTGAACAACAAATCTTCATCAAATTAACCATTTTTTGGACTCTGTACTCATTCAAACAGGGCTTAGAAGAGCACTTGCTCTTTTACAGTCTTTGGGGGGGTGGGGGATGGGGCACGGACATCTGGGGCATTAAATTAATTATCCATGTAATCAGTGGGTCTCAACTGAATTGATTTTTCCCCCAACCCAGGAGATATTTGGTAAGTCTAGGGATGTTTTTGATTGTCATGAGTTGGGGTGGGATTCGTTGGTTGGCTAATGGTATCAAGTACATAGAGGAGAAGGATACTGTAAATATTCTAGATTGCTCAGAACAAAGAATTATTTGACCAAAACATCAATAGTGCTGAGATTGAAAAAACCTTATGTAAAAAAACTGTATTGGGGACCCAGGCGTACTGGCACATGCCTGTAATCCCAGTACTTGGGAGGTTGAGACAGGAGAATCATGGATTCAAGATCAGCCTCAGCAACTTTGTGAGACTTGCAGCAACCTAGTGAGACCCTGTTTCAAAACAAACAAAACGAAATTTAAAAAGGGATGGAGGCATAGCTCAGAGGTAGAATGGCTGTGGGTTCAAACTCCAGTACTACAAAAAAAAAGGAAGGAAGAAAAAAAGGAAAGAAATTGTATTGGGCAGTATTGTAGAGCTCTTTGAAGACCTTTATTTATAACCAAACAATTTACATTTTTTATTAATTCATGAAAGTACTTTCTCTTAAATTTCTTGTGGTAACCACTAAATAATGCTTTCTTGGCCTGGTTAAAAATAGACAACTGCAGCCGGGCGTGGTGGTGCACCCTTGTAATCCCAGTACTTTGGGAGGCGGAGACCAGAGGATCCGGATTCACGGCCAGCCTCAGCTCTCTCTGTCTCTCTTTCTTTCTCTCCTTAGTGAGGCCCTCTGCAACTTCGTGAGACCCGGTTTCAAAATAAAGTATAAAAAATAGGGCCGGGGGCGTAGCGTGGAGGTACGTTCAATCCCCAGTACCAAAAAAAAAAAAAAAACAAAAATAGACAACTGCTACATTTTAAAAATAATCTAAAATATTTAGCAATTCAAACTGTCTTATTTTTCTGATTTAGTAGATTTTACATTAGCATTAAAAAGAAATTAGCATTTTCAGGGCTTATGATTCTTTTAGCAGAGGTACTACTAAGATTTCATTAAAGAAAGTTGAATAAATGGTCTGATACATTCTTGTAGTTCTAGGCTAGGTACTGAACGTTTACCTGCTTTTTAAGGAAAGGTGAAATGCACTCGGCAAAATTACCCAGACGAGAATGAATGTGAAGTGAGCATCCCATTGGCCTGGTATGCACAGCTCCGACTCCTGTCACCCACTCTCATGCCCGTGTTCATGGGTTCATTGATGGCCAATGTGTGAGCCACATGTGTGTTTTCATCATAGCCAGCTCATCCTAACAGTAAAGAGCAAATTTCATAAGGGGAAAAGGGAACATTCTTTCTTTGATGAGAGGCCCTTCTTTTCACTTTAAATAAAACTTCAAAATAACGCTCAGAATGCCTTCTAATCCTCCTCACATCTGGATAAATTTTAGGAGCAGTAACCGTTCCTACTAGAATGTATATCTCCAGCTCTCTAATCTCTCCTCAGTGCTGGAGTTGTGTGTCCAACTGCCTATTGCCATTGTGCCCTGGAGAACTCAATATATTTGAAACCAAAATGACTCATGGACTCACCCCATGCCCCATGTCCTCAGTGATCCATGCCACAGACTCTGTAGTCCTCCTATGTGCTTTCCTCCCTCAGCCTCAGGCCTCTCCCACTGTCTGCGACAGTAAGTTCTCCCTCCCCCAACTCGCCTCTGCTGCCATCCCCATTGCTATTGTCTTGGGTCAAGCCCTCTTCCTCTCCTGAAAGACTGCCAGCCTCATAACTGGTCTCCTTATTCTACTCTCATCTTCCTATCATCCACAGATTCATTTTCTAACATGTCTCATAACCATTCTATACTTATACTGCTAGCTAAATTCAAAAGGACCATGATCTATCCCCTCTCCCTCTCTCTATCCTGGTAAATTTCCCTTGTCATTGACTTCTGCATTTTACATATAAAAAACTAGTAGCTCTACCTATTGTTTAGCTGGAGCTTCCATCTCTCTTCATTTGGTGATGAATCCCAACTCAACTCACAGATCTTTTCCATTAAACCTTTCCTAACTCCCTGTTTCCAAATGGAATGCCTCTTTTAACTAGCTGTTTCCCTTTTCTTATATGTCTATTAGAGCATTACCATAGTGAACCCAATTATTTGCATACTTCCTACTTTTTCTTCTATTTAAGAGTGACATGCTGGAAACAATTATTTCAGGAAGAAGAATTTGGTAATGGCATGCAACATAAATTGGAATGGAAAAGACCAATAGAAGCAAGCAGAGGAAATCCTGACAGGGACAAGTTTGTTACAATTACAAAAAAAAAAAAATGCAATTACCCTTGTGAGACTGTTCCAAAGGAGACAAGGGCCCAATAAGAGTATATAAATAAGTACTTAACATAGTCTGAATGTTTGGAGAATGATTCCCTGGGGACAATGGGGCCCGAGGATGAGTAACAACATATTCTACTGAGAACTCAGTGAATGAAGCCCCAGTGTAGATGTTAAAGGCAGTGGAAAGATAAGGTTTCTGAAACATAATAAGGGAAGGAGGATAGTGGCAAAAACAAAGTGGAGAAGGTAGGCAGGGGAGATTGCTCTTTTTTTTTAAGTGAATTGATTCTTCATTTTGGTGAGAAACATTGAGTGATTCATTTATTCATCAGCAATGCAATTTAAAAGCATTTCTTTTGTCTTATTTATCATTGAAGTTTTCAAAACACAGAAATAAGCAGTATGTAACATTTTCCAACTGAAGTTTTTTAAAAAAGGCTCAATATTCCAATCCATCCCCAACTGCTAGGGATTAATATAATGTCATAAATGTCAACCTTTGTTCCTCTGCTTTAGTTCAGCATCTAACCATCACCCAAATCTATGGCCTCTCCTTTGCTAACAGGAGAGGAGCTTCCAGGATCACAGTGACCTTTATGTCTTAGTCCATTTCTGTATCCAATCAGAGACATTCAATTACTTAACTTCCCTTTGAAACTTTTTTTTTTAGTTTTTCATGGTTTTGCTCTTGTATTGAACAAAATTATTACCTAGATGAACTTCAAAGGGAACACTTTTTTTTTTTTTTTTTGGTGGTCCTGGGGATGGAACCCAGGGCATTTCTACCACTAAGCTCCACCTCCACCCTTTTTTTTTTTCAAAATTATTTTTTTATATTGAAACAGGGTCTCTCTAAGTTAACCATGCTCTGGCCTTGAATCTGTGATCCACCTGTCTCAATCTCCCAAGTACTGGGATTAGTGGTATGTCCTGACTTACTGGGATTAGAGGCATGTGGGCTCCTGGCTTCCTTTTCTTTACTTTGTAAACTGTGATAGATGAAACAGTGAATGCTGACCAAGCATTCCAGACTCAGGATGGCACCTTGCTCTCAAAGTGATTATATCCTGATGTAGAAGGTCAAAAAGAAGCAAAGGTAAAAAGAAGGGTTGGAAGTCAATAGGCTGACAGCCTTTGGACAAGAGCCATGACTTCAGACTTTATGCTATGTTTCCTATGGTCCTAATAAGAAGGCTTCTCCAAGCCGGGCGTGGTGGTGCAAGCTTGTAATCCCAGTACTTTGGGAGGCAGAGACCAGAGGATCCGGGTTCGTGGCCAGCCTCAGCTCTCTCTCTCTCTCTCTCTCTCTCTCTCTCTCCCTCTCTCCCTCTCTCCCTCTCTCCCTGTCTTTCTCTTTCTCTCTATCTAGTGAGGCCCTCCACAACTTCATGAGACCTGGTTTCAAAATAATGTATAAAAATATAGGGCCGGGGGTGTAGCGAGGAGGTAGAACGCCCCTGGGTTCAATCCCCAGTACTGCAAAAAAAAAAAAAAAAAAAAAAAAAACAAGAAGGCTTCTCCAGCAAGGAAGACAGTTTCAATACTGGTAACAAAGAAAAAGATAATGAAGAAATTTGATGAGAAGGACATGGCAGGTATCCAAGGGGAAGATAATCAGCTTCCCAGACGAGATAGAATGTGTTCTGAAAAAGATGTCAGGGTTTCATTCATGTGGTTCTCAGGGGTATGACTTGTTACTTACCACAGTCCTCATCAGCGCCAGGGAAACATTCTCCAAATACTCAGACGATGTTAGGGACCTATTAATATATGCTTATTAGCCTTTAAGACGTTCTCACAATTGTAAGCACATATTTATGTATTTTGTGGGCCTATGAGTCTACTACATTCAATCATAGGACCATGAGAACAGTGTAGAAGCTAGTATGTTTAAACCACAGTGCATTCTGTGCTTTGTTTAGGGCCTGGTACATCATAGGCATTCAACAAATTCTTGAGAATTTTTTTTTTCTAACTGGAAATAAGAAAGTAATCAGAGACAGTAAGTAAATCTGTAGCCTTTTGGAGAAACATATTAAAGTCATTCTAGCAACTTCTAAACATAGATATCAAATCCTGACTACTCTTGCCCTTTAAATTTGAATTATACTCATGTCATAAACATTTTATCAGGTGTTCTTATGGCCAAAATTGAATTTATCATCTTGCTCTTAAAATCTGTTCCTTTTCTTATATTCTTTGATTTGACTGATTACTACCCAGTTATCCAAACTAGAAACATGGGTGATATCTTAGTCACGTGCCTTCAACTTAACTGCCTCTTGTATCACCAAGTCTTCTTTTACTTGTTGACTTCTAATATCAGTCCATTCTACTATGTCTTTGTTCACACACTCATTAATGTAAATTACTATCAGAATCACTTCTCAAGTGATGTCCACATTTCTGGTTCCCATAAAATCCATCCAAAGTAATTTTTGTTTGTTTTCATTGCTATGGCAATATTCATATTTTTACAATACGTGCAAGTTGTACAGAAACCCTTTTGGTAGTGGGTACTCAGTTCTAAGGTTTTCTAACTTGCCCCAAATATCAATATACAAATTCTATCTTTGTGATTTTTTTTTCCTGAGCAGTAACTGAGAAAGAAAACAATAAATTTGGCTAAATTTCATGATGAAACATTCAAAATTCTCCTAATACTTATTGAAATTTGAGCTTATGATTCTTTGATTATTCATGATAAACAAGCTCAAAAAGTGCATAGTCTACCATCATCATCATCCGTGGGGAATTACTATGAGCATGTGGCATGTAGCCATTGATTTTTATTCCAGGCAAAAGTTAGAAATATGCACATACGCACAGAAGTCCCAAGTGTTGAGCAATCATAAATTATTCAACTAACCCTTCTGACAGATACGCAGTTTTCTTAAATTTGTAATTGCCTTCCTTCCTTCCACCATAATTATTAAAAATAATGCGCTCTTGTTCATGTTGTTATTTCTGAACAACATATGCTGGTATCCTATGAAAGATGAGTCATGTGATACTGGTGTTACCATGGCAATCCATCATGTATATAACAAGAACATTATGAATACCAGCAGTTCTTTGTTCCCTTAGAATTTTCCCTCTCCTCTCCTCTCCTCTCCTCTCCTCTTCTCTCCTCTCTTCTCCCCTCCCCTCCCCTCCCCTCTCTCCCTCCTTCCCTCCCTCCCTCCCTCCCTCTCTTCCTTCCTTCTTTCCTTCCTGTATAGCTGTGGCACCAAGTAGCTATGACACCAAGAGTAACACAATCCAATTCTCTTTTTATTGCTTGTGGTAAGATCCATACTCTGCTAACAAGGGAGTTCTTAGCCAGTTTGATTTGCAAGAGATTTTGCTTCTGCCTAGTATTTCTTTTTGTCAGCAAAGTCTTCTTCCCTCAGGGAAAACTCTTTTGAATCTTAAGGCTAATAGATACCAAGCATCTAGTATGAAGAGTCTTGTGAAATCAAGTCATCCCAACCTGAAATTGCCATTGACTCTGACTTCAGTCTATGCTCAAAGTCACCTCAACAAAGCAAGAAGATGAAAGTCAAACTTCAGAGTTTAACTGTGTGCAGTTTTTAAAGATAAATTGCCATTCTGACTATAGTACATTAGACCTTCCATGTCAGATGAGAATTTACTTTACTATGAGGAAGACTGGTGTTAAATTACTCAGGGGATAATGAGGTTTACTCAGATCATTAATCTTTCCAGGATATGAGAGATTTTTACATGTACTGTGACTAAGGAGAGCCTGAACAACACTGTAAAATAACAATTCAATAGAGTTGTACCATTCAAATACTTCATAATGTAAATTTGAATATACATGCTAAGCAAAATGAGAGGGGGAAGAAAAGCAATTTAAATAGAGCAATTCCATTTGCTCTAACTGACACAACATGCAGTGAATCTTTATGTTCACTAATAAGTGCGAGGTAGGAGATGCGAACCTGTCACTCTCTTCCTATCTCAGTTTCCACTGGACCTGTCATAGTGTGAAAGTCTTGCTCTCCATTTGGATGACTTAAGAGAGTCTCCATGGTCATAGAGACCATACTATATTTATGCCGCAAGCGTTCATGTTAGAACTTAGCCTAAATAAGATATGACCCCACTGAAGTTTGTGTTATTGTACCATCAAAATAGACATTTTAAAAACTCAATTTGAGAAGGCACTCCAATGTTGACAGTAAATATAATTTGCCTATTTGCAGAATTAAACATAAGATTGTTTGTACTCCAAGAGAAATAACCTGTCTTACAAGAAAGAACTATATGCAATAATGCCCCTGTATGTGACCCAGCAGGGATACATGTTTGTATTTAACTTTTTTTTATCATGCACATAGAATGGTAAGGATAAAAATGGAGCTTCTAGCCTAAAGACAGATGACAAATACTAAGCATAACCAACTGTTCCATAAGATCCAGGTAGCAGTAAATTCACTCATTCATTTATTCACTTGCTCATGTATTCACTTGTTCAGCAAACGGAACAGGAACTGAGTCAAAGCTCTCTGCTAAAAATGCAAAATTGAGAAAGACAAATTCATGGCCTTCAAAAACATCACAGACTAACTTCTCAGGCAAAAATTCAAAGAATAAATAAGTTATAACCATATAAAGACTTTAGGAGTCCTCTAGGAGCAGGTAGGACCAAATTCTGCCATCACCTAGGCTGTCCAAGACAGGTCTAACAAATTAGGTTGTGAGAGAGGATGAGGCATTCTTCTAAAGGATAGTGCCAAAAAGAGGGGCAGCCGACAGAGAATGAGCCTGCATTCATTTGCACTTTGTAGATTTCAAAGTAGATTTTCATGTTGTCTACTTAGAGGCTCACATCAGCTGATGAACCCCCCCTGGGGGTTCAAGGGTCTTGCTCCAGGTCATAAGAGTTAAGTACTAGAACTAGAACTGTCTCTAGTTAAGTACTGTCTCTGTTTTATTTTGTATTATATTAAGTCATTTGAAGAAGCAGAAGTAAAATGTTTTGGCAGCTCTGACAAGGAGTCTACTTCCAACTGAGAGTTATATAGAATGCTCATGGACAAAATGGCATTTGGTCTTGAGGTTGGCCTTTAGTTATGCAGAGTTGAGAATGAAGGGCATTTCAGAATGGGAGAAAAATCTGTCAAAGCAACAGATGTGGGAAAATAATAAGGCTTTATGGAGGAAAATTCCGTATGGTCAAAACTTAATGAATTTGAGAAGCACTCATGGGAAATAAAATTGAAAAGGGAGAGTGAGAGTCTATTTTTAGGGTCATGAAATTGAAGGTAGGGACATTTTCTAAGACAAGGTGAACTATTTTTGAGCAGATACATTCTATGATCAAAACTTTGCTAAATAAAGACTAAAGTGGTATCAATGAAGACAGAACTTGGAATAGTAAAAGACCAGAATGAGGAGACCAATGGAAAGAATTATAGCAATTATCTACTATAGAGGTAAAAATAGGTGGTGACTAACACAAGGTGATGGATTATAGCATTAATTATTGTTATTTTTGTATATTCTATGTTTTATGTAATGACTATATACAAATTTATCAGAAAAAGAAGTTTTGTTTGTTTGAGAGAGAACAGGTACTTAGGACTTAAGATGTCATGGTACACTATAGTAATAAAATGGACAAGAGAGAGTGTTTGCAGGAGACATTATGGAGGAAGAATTGGCAAGACTTGATATGTATAAGAAAAGGAAGAGGATGCTACTTCCATGATGATATCTGGACACTATAATGAAACCTAAATTTCTGGTAGAAGACTTGCACAATTAACAGAAATAGGGACCCAAAAGAGGAGCAGGTTTGAGAGAGAACATAATCACCACTTGATGGATAAACTGATTTTTGAGAATTTGGCAGGACAACTAGATGGAGATGAACAGGTAAGCATTAAACAAAGAGTATAAAGAGGTTGAGGTTGGAGATGTGGAAACAGAAGGGGGCATACCAAGATTTATGGGGAATCTCTACATTTTTTTTTTTTTGCTAGATTTAGCTCTTACAGTCAAAGCTTAATGGTCTTCAAACTCATGGTCAAATCCTTTTCTATTTGTTTGCTTGTCTCCATCTCAGAACATTACTTTTGCCATGTGCACACATATTTTACAGATCTGTCAATGCAGCTTCAATAGAAGATAAATAATTTACCAAAAAAGTCCAAAATACATCAGCCTTTATTCCTAAATATTTTATTGCTGAGATCACGTATATCTTGGATAAATTGTAAGATGCATAGATTCCAAGTGCTTTGTAGAATGGCGTTCATTTTTAAACTACCCATTAATTTTTAATTAAAAAAATCAAGTCATCATTAGCCCTGGTATCAAATTCTGAGCTTAACCAACACATGCTTATGAAAAGTAAATATTAACAACAAGACAGAGCTTAACTAATACTGATATGCTGTACTAACACATTCTCAGTAATATATGTGACTGTTTAAGTGGTACATTTGCCAGAAATCAACCAAAATTGGCATGATGACTAGAGATTCATTGAAAATGGTAGAACTATATAATTTTGGAATTATGGAGAACAGAGAAGAAACCAACAATAAAAAGTACTGTTACCCAACCACTAGGAAGAAGTATGTTTATGGCCACACAGTGAAAATTAGCCATGAAATTGAGTGTTCTATCATTTTCTATTATGAGGCTTGTTTTTAAAAAATTAGAATAGCTTTTTCTTTTTAACTAAACATTTCTTACTGGAAGTTCAATAGGCACAGTGTTGTCTTGCTTGGCTAGATGTGGTATTTGTGTGTTATTCCCTTTTAGTCATTCTGAAACCAGTTTTAACAGTAGTCAGATACATTATTTTCCCAAGAGCTTGGGTATTTTATTGAGGCTGTTTCAAATGCATTTAATGTCCTCTCTAATGGATTTGTTTATCTGTTTCCCAGTGCTCCTAGCCAGGAAAGTTACTTTTCATTTGCTTTATTGATGTGGAGATCTCCTTGCTATAATTTATAGATTATGGCACTTTAGTATTCCATACATACTTTTATATGTTGTATATATATACACACATATAATATATTGTTTGTAAATAAAAATCTATAGAGGACTTATTGCTTAAGATTTCTTTTACAGGGAATTTCTGCAAAGGTTGTATAATTCTTTGATAGAAATTTAGATTTCCTAATCAAGAGACTCCCTCAGTTTTTGCAATACTTAAAGATTCACAAGTGCTTAGCTACCATCCTTTTTACCCATTTAATTAAAATCTCCTTTTTTTAACGTATCACCCATATAGAAGAGCAAACATCTGGATTATTGTCAGTAGTTCCCAAATCCTGTCTATGTCTCATGATCAGATTGAAATCTCCCATTTAAAAATAATCAAGACAAAGAAGGCTATGCTTTGATATTTAATCTCTCCTAGTTTTCTAGTTAGTATTTTCTCAGGCAAGCTGGAAGAAGCCCTTGTTAGTCTCTCCTCTGGGATTCGCCAATAGAATTGGTTCTACATAGAGATTGATATGAGGACAGAGCTTGGGTTGGATATGAAGACACAGCTGTGAGAGAAATAATTCTCTTTTGAGAGGTAAACAAATGTCAGATATACCTAAAAAGGGCAGTTTGAGTTACTGTTTTCTCTGAAAATTGTGAAGAAGCTGACCCAGACAAGAGTGTGGGAGAGATGAACAATTCAATTATTCAATGCAATCCACTGTCCCATTGAATTAAGACAATTGGAATTCTCTACAGAAATTCATCAACAAAAGAGATCCAGAACGGAAAAAGGAATAGCTGTCCTATTAACTGTGTCATTCATTTTGTATAGTTGATCTCTCATTTATATATTTCTTAGTATTTGGTACAATGTTGCCCAATAGAAATATTATATGAGCTACATCTACACTTTAAAATTTTCTGGCTCCATATTTGAAAAGTAAAAGGAAATAGGTGAACTTAATTTTATTAACATATGTTTTTAACTCACTATATTAAAATTTACCAGTTCAACTTATAATAAATATATACAGTAATTAATGAGATATTTAACATGTTTTCTTATACTAAGTCTTTGAAATCCTATATTTTATACCTATACTATATATCAATTTAGATGCTAAATTTTCCTCTATTATTTTATGTTTAAATTATATAAAATTTGCAATTAGAATATAGATTCTCTTACCCAAGTTGTTCCAAATATAGGCTTTAGCAACTGTAGAACTTGTATTTTGCAAATGCTGAATCAACAATTGCTTTTATAAAGTTTGCGTTTTAAGTAATGAAAATTAAATGAGACTAAAAAATTCCCTTCTTTGGTCATAAATAACCCCCTTCCAACTGCTCCATAGCCTCATGTGACTAGTGACTGCCACACTGGGCAGTCCATACTTCGATGATCTGGGTTTGAACTCAAAATCTGCACTTGCTGGGTTACCTTGGGAAAATTATTTTCTCTTTCTATGCCTCAGGTTTCTCATATATGAAATGGTGATAATCACAGTACTTACATCAAAAGGCTACCATAAAGATTAACCAATAGTGCTTACCAAACCACTGAGCACACTGCCTGGTACACAGTGAGCCCACAGCATGTATGAACCGTTCTTATTGTTTTTATTATTGCCATATATATTCTTTTATCATTTGTCACTTCTGAGTGTCTGGCAGAACTAAACGTCTCATCTTTGTGGTCTGTAAAGGAAGTAGATGGTGAACAAAGTGCAGAAATGTCAACGTTTCCTGCTGTAGGTCTATGTCTCTAATTGCCTATTTGCCCTACTGTCAAGTGTCTGGCTGCCCCCCTGAACCTACCTTTCTCCTCAGATCAGCTCTCCGGATCATAACTCACATATTTCTCATCAGGACAGTGCTATTTTCCCATCCCCTAAACGCAGAATCTTTGAGGCATCACTGAATTCTCCTCTCCCTCACTGCACTTGTCTGCCATCAAGTCAAGTCCCATGAGGGCTTCCCTGGATCATCTCATGCTTTCCTGCTCCCTCCTTTCCACTGCCATCACCCCGTCATCCCGCCTGGACAGCTGCCAGTCATCTACTTACTTAGCCTCAGTCTCCAGACACTAACCATAACCCCACATTGTCCTGCTCTATGTTGCTATTGAATTCATCCTTGGAAAATGGTGTTTTCTCATATAACTTCACCGTGCAAACCAATTCTTCACTGCCCTTCACTTCCAGAATAGATCTATCTCGTCTGTGAATCCTTTCTTGGTAACTTCTTTTTATATACTTTTTATTGGCACATTGTGATTATACATCATAGTGAGTTTCAAAGTGATGTAAAGATATACACACAGAGCACTTGGTACATTTCTCTCTGGATCTCACCCTGCTCCCCACTTCCCCATACATGTTACCGAGATGGGTAGTGAGTGATACCTTCTTATATGGGCATGGCATTATTTGAATTGTTTCCTTCATCAATTCTCCTTCTACTACTTCCCACCTCCCTCTCCAAAACCCCTTCCACTGTTCTTCTAGTATTTCCCCTTATGTATTTGAAGTCCTTTTTGTTTTTCAATTTCTCTGTAGCTCCAACATATGACAGAAAACATGACCCTTGACTTTCAGTTACTGGCTGATCTCGCTTATCATAATATTCTCTAGTTCCATCCATTTTCCTGAAAATGACATAATTTTGTTCTTGTTTATGAGTAAAATTCCATTGTGTGTCTATACCGTAGTTATTAATCCACTCATCTGTTGATGGACACCTAGGTTGGTACCATAATTTGGCAATTATGAATTGAGTTGGGTCATATGATGGTTCCATTCCCATTCTTTCTTTATTTGTGGGAAGTACTGGGGATTGAACTCCAGGCCATTCTACCTCTGAACTACACCCCCAGCCCTATTTTATTTTTTATTTAGTATTCTTGTGTTTTTTTGTGGTACCGGGGATTGAACCCAGGGGCGTTTTACCTCCGAGCTACACCCCTGGCCCTATTTTTTATACTTTATTTTGAAACTGGGTCTCACAAAGTTGCGGGGGGCCTCACTAAGTAGCTGAGGTTGGCCTTGAACCCGGATCCTCCGGTCTCCACCTCCCAAGTACTGGGATTACAAGCGTGTGCCACCATGCCCGGCTTATTTTTTATTTTGAAACAGGGTCTCACTAAGTTGTGGAGGGCCTCACTAAGTTACTGAGGCTGGTCACAAATCTGTGATCCACTTGTCTCAGCCTCCCAAGTACTGGGATTACAAGCATGTGCTGCCACGTACATCTCTATTCCTAGTTTTCTGAGAAACCTGTACACTCATCTCCATAGTGGCTGTACAAATTTGCAATCCTACCAACAGTGCATAAGGATTCCTGTTTCCCCACATCTTCTGCCAGCTTTTATTGTTTGTATTTTTGATGATTGCTATTCTAACTGGAGCTAGATGAAGTCTCTTTGTCTTTCTGATTTGCATTTGAGGGAGGCACTTTCTTATGCACTGACTCATTCAGTCTTCACAAGAAAGCACTGTTCCACAAGTAAGTTGGTAATGCCCCTATTTTATTCAAGAAGAACTGAGACTTGAAGAGTTTGAGTCTCCCTCAAATTAATCCAGATCTTAAAGTGATAGAGGCAGGAATGTCAAATAATGTTTACACATCTTTCCCAAATCTGATTTTATTCTTAGCCACATATCACATCTGTGAGATTCTCTGCCTAGATTGAAATGTATGCTAACCACCTGTCTTTATTTATACACCATTGTACCCAGTCTCATGGATTGTAGAAGGAAGGAGAGGAAGTGTTTGTAAGATGAATACTTTATAGCAGTGGAGGCAAATAACCAATGAGACATCGATGGCATTTGTTTATTAGGCTACTTGGCATTGGTGTCAGGAAAAACAAATGACACCGAATCCCTTTTTCCTGAAAAAAAAAGAGCGAAAACAGTGTGTTGGTAAATCCAATTAATAAATGTACACAATATATAACAAGAATCTGCTGCAGACAACAGTGTTCTCACTGGAAAATCCTAAAATGTAGGCAATTTTCTTCTAAATGCTCACTAGCACAAAGCAGACAAGTTTCAATTTGGCTAAATTTTGTATCTGGACTATAATATAGCACTACCCATGCCAAAATATAGAAAATTGTCTATGAAAAACACAGAATAAAGAAAACTGTGAGTAAATTATTTTCTTAAGCCTCATAGAAAATTCCCTGTAGCAATAGAATATATATGTGTAGAACATTGTGGGGATAGTAGATAATGGTTTCTTCTTTAGGAGTAATGGGTTAGACTACAATGAGTCCTTACATTTTAGTGAAGGACCAGATAACTAATCAGTAAGTGCAATGATCATTTATTTTATATGCATTCCCTATGTGATCTGTTTAGTTGGTAAAGTCAAAAATTGCCAGTGCAAAGTAACAACCTCTTGTTGTATTGCTTAAGTTTAGATTAAACATTAACATTTTTTCATGGATCAATACCTTGCAGGAATAGTGCTCTTCAGTTCTACATATCTGCCAAGTGAAAAAGCCATGGGCTGGCTCTTTCCAAGCCTTGTCATAGCTCTGTTAGAGCTTGTCAAGACCCTCAGCTCTTCTCTGTGAACAGAGCTTCCCCTAAGTCCAGTACTCCAAACTAACCTTAACAGGAGGGCAGTGTGGGTATGTAAGTGTAGCAGAGGGAAAACCCTTTTAATGCCCCTTAATTCTTTGCTTTCTGTTCTTCAGTTGAAAGTTGAGCTGTTTTATTCCCCAAAATGAAATGGTAGCAAGCAAAAATATTATGAGGTAACCTTTATAAATGACTGACTACTGGATAACACAAAGGATTCCAAAAAATAAAGTGAAAATGTTGCATTTAATGTAAAAGTTGAGCCATGTTAGTATCCCATCAGAAACATTTTAAAATTTTTTTTAAGAGTCACCATTAAGCCGGGCATGGTGGCCCACGCTTGTAATCCCAGTACTTTGGGAGGCGGAGACCAGAGGATCCGGGTTCGTGGTCAGCCTCAGCTCTCTCGCTCTCTCTCTCCCCGTCTCTCTCTCTCTCTCTCTCTCTCTCTCTCTCTCTCTCTCTCTCTCTCCTTAGTGAGGCCCTCCACAACTTCGTGAGACCCGGTTTCAAAATAAAAGTATAAAAAAAAGGGCCGGGGGCGTAGCGCAGAGGTAGAATGCCCCTGTGTTCAACCCTCGGTACCGCAAAAAAAAAAAAAAAAAAGAGTCACCATTAAAGAGTTGACAAATATTTTATGTTTTAAAGCATCCTCTAAAAGTCCATCACAGAAAGATAAAGCCTCCTGCCTTTATGCTCAATAAACTCTCTGAGTATACAAAGAGTGGGTCTGACTTACCTTTAAATCCCTGTGCAGCTAAGACAAGAACCTTGCAAAAATAGGTGCTCAATAATTGCTATTTAATTAGTAATTATGTGAACTAATGAGAGGGGTGCTATTTTACAAAGAACATTATTGATTGGATAGATGAGCCTGGTTTAAGTAAAAGGATAAGGAATATTTTCAATATGCTGAGAGTAGTATAAAGAAATTTTTGTGCTGTGCGTGGTGGTGCATGCTTGTAATCCCAGTACTTGGGAGGCTGAGACAGGAGGATCACAGGTTCATGACCAGCCTCAGCTACTTAGTGAGGCCCTCTGCAACTTAGTGAGACCCTGTTTCAAAATAAAGAATAAAAAGGCCTGGGGGTGTAGCTCAGAGGTAGAATGCCCCTGGGTTCAATCCCCAGTACCGCAAAAAAAAGAATTTTTTTGTAAAAACATTTTAAACATGACTTTTGTTGTAGGCTACATAGGACCCCTTCCCCTAATTCATATGTTGAAGACCTAACCCACAGTACCTCAGAATTTAACTGCATTTGGAGATAAGATCTTTAAAAAGATGATTAAAATAAAGTCCTTAGGGAGGACCCTAATTCAATCTGACTGGTGTTTTTATAACCAGAGAAAATGTGAACATACAAAGAGAGACACCAGGCACATACAAGCACACACACACACACACACACGAACATACAGCAAGAAGAGAATGTGACCTTCTGAATGTCAGGAGAGGGACCTCAGAAGAAACCAAACCTGCTAATACCTTGATCTTAGACTATCAACCTCCAGAACACCATGAAATAATAATTATAATTAATAATAATAATAATATAATAATAATAATAATTGTGTTGTTTAAGCCACCCAGTCTGTGATATTTTATTATGGCAGACTCAGGAAATTAATACAAATTTTTCCCTTACTGCCTTTGAAAGCCCCCTCTTACAGTGATGACTATAAACTCCCAAAAACAAAGGGGTGAGAGGAGACAACCGGAGATATGAAAGGAATATGTTAGAATAAAGTAGAATGGAAAGGAGAGAAAGAAATGGGCAAATGTGAGCAAGGCAACTACAAGGTGAGTGCAGAGGAGGACCTCAAGGGAAGCAAACAATTCCCTCTGTGGAAATCTGGAAAACTTGGGAAACTGAGGAACCAACTACTCTTAAAAACAGGGGGAAAGGGATGGAAACTGCATATGCAGTGGGCTGTGCCACAGGTCTTCCCCTCACCCTGCTCAGCTAGAAAACCAACCCCACTCTATCCTCAGGAGAAAAAGGGACATTTACTCTATGGAGAAATTAAAGAAGACAGGCTTTGACCCAGAAAGAGTAGGCCCAGTAGAAGACGGGAGATTAAATAAAAGTCTCCCAACTAAATGCTGACATGCTGGCTTCTCTGGTAGCATGTGGGGGCAAAGACTCGGTCAGGCTTATGATGCCTGGACAGTAGAGAAGAAGAATCCTGTAGAGAATGGAATCACCACTGAGGGAAAATGCAGATGTTATTCACATTATATGGCTAACCAATGAAAAAAAGTAAGGTTCTTTCTTCCCCAGTCACCCTGTAGTGAATCCCAAGACTCTATAAGCCCAGTTCATTCATGCAGAGCTCCTAGTTGGCCTCCTAGCACCTTCCTCTGTCCAGGCAGCCAAGGCTCCAAAAACTTTTGGGGAAACCATCCAACATAAGTCTAAAATAAGCAAATTTAAATGATGATGAGGAGGAGGAAAAAGTAATTCATGAAATAAGCAGACATTTCAGAATGAATATAACTAATCTCAGAGAGATGAGAAATTGTTACATAAATGAAGCTAAAGGATACTATTTAAAACTAACAAGTATGATCAAAAATGGTTATTAGAACTTAAAACAATGATAGATAATTTTTTAAAAAGTCAATGGAAGAACTAAGAGTTAAAGTTTCAGAAATATACCAGCAAGTAAAGCAAAAAGATAAAGAGAGGACAATAGATGCCAAGAAAATTGAAAAAACAATCCTATGACTAATATCTGATCACTCGGAATTTGGGAACAAAATGAAAGAGAGAGAAAAGAGTGGATGAACTAATCAAGAAAACACAGAAATTTTCTCAAAATGAAGGAATGTTTAATTTTTCTGCATTAAAACAGCCCTTGCACAATGAAGTAAAACAGACCCCATACTAAAGACATATCTTGACATTTCAGAATGACACATAAGAATGTAATAAAAGTTTTTAAAAGCTTCTAGAGAGGAAATAAAAAAATGTTTTAACTTATTTTTGATCAGGGTTCATGTGGTATTGATTTATCCTCTTAAAAGCACTTTAATGCTTAGAAGACAATTAAGCATTGCATTCAAAATCCTGAGTAAAGATGATTTGTAACCTGGAATTCCAAACCCAGCTATATCATCAATCAACTGTGAGGGAACTCATAAAATAATTGATGTGATTGAGACAAGCAGAAAACATTTTATGTGAGCTTTTCAAAAATCATTTTGGAGAGTTGTGGAAGAATTGGTGACAATGCCACATAAAATTAATCAAATAAAAAATGAGGCAATTTATAACTCCAGGAAAAAAAAAGCTAATCAATAAATGAAACATTATCATGGCACACTATTTGGCTTATCAGTAGACATTCTTTCTCAGGGATAATGAATATTCATTTAGCCAATAATAGTTAATTGTTGTTATATAATTATGCTGGGAAGATAAAGGAGGGAAGTGGAGGAGTGAGATGGTTAAAGAGTGTAAAATTCACATCATCCATAATGGAAAGTCAATTAGAAGTATGGAGTTAAAAAGAAAAGTTTGAGAGTCTCATGGTGAGGGGGGAAGCACAAAAGACTCCTGTATTTTGCTCTAAACCCTGTGTAGCACAATTAGGAAGACAAATTGCTTAATAATTCTTTTGTAAATTTAAGTTAATTTCTAAAAGGAACCAAATTTCCAGATATGATAAATGTCCTCTGTTTATTGGCATAATCATGGTTAAAAGTCTTGGATTGGGATTGTTCAGTACTTGAATGGAATATTCCATTTCTCCTTTGCATTTGGTGGGTTGAATATTGTCACTAACTGTAGCATAGGACAGGGGTACCTTCTTTTGGCAGAGGTGGGGCTGGCTACCCAAGGCCTTTTAGGAGGGAGAGGAGATGTGGATATTGGTTGGTGAGACCAACTCATTCAGCTCAAGTGTTGAAGGCACTGTGTGCATTCAGATACTAGATGCCCTAACTTACCTGTCATTCTAAAAAAGATTTACAGCTAGTACTCTCCACCTCCAGTCTTTTTACTAGTAAGTGAGATACTTAGGGAACATAATCATAATAAAAAGAAGTCACTATATCAATTTAATGAGTTGCTGCTTTCACACTTTAACATAAGGGATCCTCCCTAGGAAGGAGCACATGATTTCCATGCTATTGCTGAAAACCTGAGTAAAACCGTAGCTTAAGGAAGTTGGTTTTCTGTCCACAGTTTGCAAAGTACATCTGTCTTCTTTACGGTGATGCCTTGTCTCTAAGAATTACTATGGCCTAGACTATTCCTTGCAGGCTTAGAATTCCCTTTGTCTCAAAAGCATCGAGAAAAGTTTCTTTGACCTTCAAGTGGTTGACAGAACTCAGCCCGTGAGGGCTCCTTAATTTTGCAAGAGAGCTCTGTGTTTTTTCCCCCAAGGAAGGACTTTTCAGTGTGCAAGTATATTTTGCTCTTGGACTGCCAGGCTTTCTGGAAGACAGGTGTACTGGGAATGGAGTAAACCAGCAGAGCCTCACAGTGCTCAGAAGTTTCCCTGTAGAGCAGCACAGCTCCCCTGCTGAGCAACAAGGACCTGTGCTCTCAGGCCATTCCCTCTTCCTTTTCTGTTAATTAAGAAAACCACTGTCTGCAAGAAAAGCATCAGCAGATACATGTAATTGGAATTCAGTAGAAAGAGACAAAGAGTCCAGTGAGAACCTGAACTATTTCGGTGTAAAACCCCAGAGTTCCACACTGTCAGCTTAGTATTCTAGCGTACAGTTCATCTGTCACTCGCCCCCTCCCAACCCTGCCAGCCTCATTCGTTCTCTTGCATTATTCATGGGAGTGATCTTCCCACCAGATCACAAGTTCCTAGGATACCTATGTAGTCTGGGTATTACCTCCATCTTTGCATTTTCCCACTGCTTATTACATGACTTTGCATAATGGACCCTCAGAAAACAGATGCCCAACTGTGTTTTCCAATTGATATAATACACTATTAAGCACACTTCACTCTGCATTAGCTCATTGTGCTCACAGCCTGTCTCCCACCTAAATTTCCAGAATGTATTGTCCGTGGTCTGTCTAGCACACTTGTAAATGCATCAGGCTTTGGACTTAGTATCTGAGTTAAAAATCTTAGGCCCCTACTTATTCATTTTTGAATTTTTAGAATTTCATAATCTCTAAAACCAGGATTGCAATGTCAACACCTGTGAAGACTAAATGAGATAAGGTCTACAATTTCCAATGTATATTAAACTCACAATGTTAGCTCCTATTACCATTATTAGCATTACTATTATTAATTTCCTCATTTCTAAATGAGAATGATAATGACTAATCCACAGGAATAATTTGGGAAGTCAAGTTAAGATATATACCTGGTGTGTGTGTGTGTGTGTGTGTGTGTGTGTGTGTGTGTACATATGCATATATATACATTTATGTAATATATATACATATATAATATACCTATCTCATAGTTAGTACTCATATGTCAGCTGTCATTACTTTCTTATTACTATGAGTAATAGCTATCATTATAGTTTTCTCTTGTATTTAAAATGAGGTTGGTAATGTTAAGGTTGTGAGAATTAAGGTTGTAAGAATTTACAAACAGCCAGGCTTTGTGGCATACATCTATAATCTCAGTACTCAGAAGGCTGAAATGGGGGATCATAGGTTCCAGGCCGGCCTCAGCAATTTAGCAAGGCTTTCAGCAACTTAGTGAGACACTGTTTCAAAATAAAAATTAAAATAGGGATGGAGGTATAGCTCAGAGATAGAATGCCCCTGGATTAAGAAGAAGAAGAAGAAAAAATAAAACTTAATAAACTTTAAAGCCTTGGAACTGTGCCTTGTGTTTGGTAAGCCATATAAAAGTATTTGCTTTCCGTATTTCTGGGTGGTCTTTTTTTTTTTTGGCAGTACTGGGAATTGAACCCAGAGCATTCTATCTCCGGGCTACACCCCCAGCCCTATTTTTTATTCTTTATTTTGAAACAGTGTCTCAATAAGTTGCAGAGGGCCTCACTAAGTAGCTAAGGCTGGCCACGAACCAGGATCCTCCTGTCTCGGCCTCCCAAGTACTGGGATTACAAGCGTGCGCCACCACACCCAGCTTGCTTTTTTTATTTCTAATGATAGTAATTTAAAAAGTGTGATTGTACAGTATAGTAAACCTATAATATAGTTCATGCTCAATAAGTTACTTCATTTTGTGTTCATTTCCTAGTTGCATTAGTAGCACTAAAGGAATTAGTATTAATGGCAATGCATGCATTTGTGGTAATAATAATTATCTTTCTACACACTGGGCAAAAAAATAAAAATAAAAATTCAGGCCAGTAAAACATCTTGGCCCAGAAGCCTGCCCTCAGCAAAAAGACAAGATGTGAGTGAGGAAGACATGCTTATGAGAATTGTGAAGGTGGCATTTTCCTACTATGTATAGTGACTTGCCAATTTCCCTTCCTCCACGATGACAGTGACGCTGATGCTAGATGAACAACCTGCATAACGCTTCAGGGGCATATCCGTTTTCTAAGGCCACTGTCTCACTGATGAGACAAGGCGCATGCTTGATTCCATCTGCTGTCATTTATCTGCCAATACAAATAGCAGGCCCCTGTGAGTCTGTTTGGCAGCTGAAATGACAAACTATATTTTAGCAACTCAAGGAAAACCATTGCAGAGCATTAAAGGGGGAAAACACCTTATGATATCTTCAATCCAAAGAAATGGGTATCGAAGATCTGAAGCATTGAACCC
This sequence comes from Glis glis, assembly GCA_004027185.1. NCBI lineage: Eukaryota > Metazoa > Chordata > Mammalia > Rodentia > Gliridae > Glis > Glis glis. The sequence goes on from PVJS01008480.1 coordinate 24,746, forward strand.
CACAAGACACTGGCCCTAAACAACAGAAAATAATACTTCCACCCTTATAGACTGGACTTGTTCTAAAGAGCTTGAAGACATTTTTAATTGTATTTATTTTCCACTTTTTAACTATATTTTTTCAAAATATCTTGAAGGTATTTATTTTTATACTTTTATTGGTACGTTGTAATTATATATCATAGTGATATTCAAAGTGCTACAAACATACATGCTCAAAGCATGTGGTGGATTTCCCTCTGAGTCCCCCTTCCTGCCCCCCTTCCCCGTACATATTAGTGAGATTGATAGTGATGCCTTCATATATGAACATAGAATTATTTGAACTGTTTCCTTCATCAGTTCTCCTTTTGTCCCTCCCCAACTCCCTCTCCCAATCTTCTTCCACTATTCTATTGGTCTTTCTCTTCATTTATCTCAAGTACTTTTTGTTTCCTGTTTTCTCTCTACCTTCCACATATGAGAGAAAACAAATAACGCTTATCTTTCTTCTTCCACTTTTAATTAAAGTACATGCTTTCTGGAAGGATAAAACTTTACTTGTATTCAAGTTTTGAAGAAAAGAAAGGAAAAGAAGAGAGACCACCTATTACACTCTTGGTGTTGTACCCAATACCTGGTCTTTGTTGAAGAAGATGAGTTTTGCATGATGTCTGAATTTAAAATTACTGGAGTATTTTTCAATTCTAAATATCATCAGATTAAACTATTTTATCATCACTTAGAGGTGTCCACAGAATACATATGATTTGGAAATACAATGTCAGGAAAGGAAAAGGAGAGAACCTCCACAAATTTTAGTGGTGTTATTTACAATATAAGTTTTCATTAGTGTGAGATTATCTTAGTTGTGGGTTCAGGAAAGGTTGAATGTACCCAGAGTGTGCAAGAAGCCAGTTTTAACACTAAACCATTAACATTTGTGTTTCTGTCAGTTTATGTACTTTTAGTGGGGGAGGAGATGAATTTTGCCTTTAAATATCATTTCAACTATTTTACTTATAATTTGGAATCTTTTCTATTTTCCAGCATTTTATCCATTTTTCATATATCCTGTTCTTAGAATGACCTTCATCATAAAGTTCCTCTTCATAAGCAGTACATAAACCATATGCAAAATTAAATCCTCATCTCTGACTTGATCTCAAAGTCCTTTCTTGTTGTCAAATACCTTTAAATCTGTCTTCAAACTTAACTTATATTTATTGAGTTTATTATATGTCTTTTCATATATATGTTCTGATTTTTGTGTCCACAGGTGTCTCTTTCTCATGTACCTAATCAACCAGTCTAGACATTTCAGTCATTGTTACTCTTTTCTTTTCATTCATTTCCAATATTCAGTCCATTTTTACCTTCTATTAACTTTCCTCTTGAACTCTGCTTCCTCTGTCTTTCATTCTTCCCTGTGTTGGCCTTACATAGGTTTGCATCAATTTTCACATGGACTTGGACAACAGATGCTAAGTGGCATGTCAACATTCAGCCACATTAAACAGATCCTGCCCATGACTCCCAAATGACATATTGAAAGCCCTTGCTTCATCTTGTCACTGTTTCAAGATTCTCCCAGCGGCAGTCACAATTCACACATCAACAGGGGCCAGGAGTAGTGGGAATGGAGAAAGAAGGTGGTAGTTCTAGGCAATGAGAGAGGATATCCTTACCTGAATGTACAATTACTTGTAAGATCCTAACAGATGTTGCCATGTGAAAACGCAGGTCAGTGTGGGTAGACTTTCTGATTCTTTCCAAGAGAACACCAGAATCCATTTTTTAATACAGTTGATTCAATAAAAGTCTTTTGAGGGCATACTAGGTGTTGGAGGTGAGATAAGAGTGAACAAAACTAACAAAAATTCTCTTATGGTACATATATTCTAGGTAGAGGAGAAATACAAGAAAAATTATTAAGTGTGTGCATACGTGTGTGTGTGTTGTGTGTGTGTGTGTGTGTGTGTGTGTGTACATGTGTGTGTTGGCATTTTAAGTAAGGTCAGGAAAGATCCAATGGTAAAGGTGACATTAGAGTAAAGGCATGAAGATAAGAATATTCTAGGCAAAGGAAAAATAGGTGTCTTCCTGCCAAGATTGAGAAACAGCAAGGAGGCCTCAATGGCTAGAAGGAAGTAGCAGAGTGGAGAATAAGAGGAGATAAAGTTGGAGATAAAGCATAAGGGGGCCAGGTGCAGGGCTTTGTACTATTACTAGTCACTTTGGCTTTAATTCTGAGTGAAACAATATGCCAGCTTTGAACAGGTTTTAACAAGATCACCTGGACAACCAATTTGGAAATGGACTTTAGTAAAATAAGAGAAGAGGCAGAGAAAATAGTAAGGAAGTTATGTTGTGAAGATGGTAGTGGTGGACCAGCAAGAATGGAGCAGAGAAGGGAGTGAAAAGGGGCCAGATTCTGGATACCCTTTGAAGAGAGGATGACATAATTTAATTATAGATTGGAAGTGTGACACAGTGAGGACTCAGAAATGATGCCAAGGTTTTAGGCTGAGCAACAGAGAGGGTAGAATGGCTATCAACTGAATGGACAAGACATCAGGAAAAGAAGGTATTTTAGTCCACTTTTCTGCCATTGTGACAAAAATTCCTGACACTGACAACATAGAGGAGGAAAGATTTATTTGGGATCATGGTTTTAGAGGTACAGTCCATAGTCAGCCAACTCCAAGGCAGACATCAAGGTGGCACAGCACAGGGCAGAAGACAGCAGCTCATACCATGGCAGCCAGAAAGCAGAGAGGAAGACAGGAAGTGACCAGGGACAGGCAGAGTTCCCAAGGCCACAGCTGCAGAGACCTACCTCCTCCAGCCATGCCCTACCTGCCTAAATTACCACCTAGTAAACCTATTCACATTACTAATCCTTCGGTGGATTTATCCATTGATGATATTAGAGCCCTGATTCAATGCTTTCACCTTTGAATATTTCGGCATTGCCAATACATGAGCTTTTCCAGAGAGCATACTGTTTTCAAAACATAGCAGAAAGCATGGAGAGGGAAGATCAGTAGCCCTGTTATAGATGTGTGAAGTTGAAATGTCTATAAGGAACCCAAGTGGAAATGTTGACTAGACAATTTAAATTTTTTTTTTTTGCAGTACTGGGGATTGAACCCAGGGGCATTCTACCTCCAAGCTACACCCTCCCGATCCCTATTTTTTATTCTTTATTTTGAAACAGGGCCTCACTAAGTTGCAGAGGGCCTCATTAAGTAGCTGAGGCTGGCCGCGAACCTGCGATCCTCCGGTCTCAGCGTCCCAAGTACTGGGATTACAAGTGTGCACCACCATGCCCAGCAGATAGTTTGACTTTTAAGTTTGGGGTCCCATGTTGGTATGGAAGTAAATTCTCAATTTGGACTGAGGCAGCTATACCACATGCCTCAACCTTCTTTCTCAAAAGATGAATGCTTTTTCTTGGACTGTTTTGAACTTTTGTTTTCATTTCAGTCATTCTTTGTAGTGGCAGGTACAGTTCTCCTTGGCCTAATTTCATTGAGACAGATGTAAAAAAAAAAAAAAAAAGCCCTCCTTTTCCTAGTGTAACAGCTGAGAGACAAAGCAGGGATTTTAAGCAAGGTTTCGCTGACAAAGAGAAGTATATAAAATGAAAGATAATTTGATGTACCATAGGAGATATTTTGCTGAAATTCAGTGTTTTATGAGGAGCTTCCCTTCTGGTTCCTACTGCAAGCTGGGCAGCTGAGGCCATGTTTAACCTTTCCACAAGAGAGGGCTCACACAGCCTCACTCAAGGGATTGAGAATCAAGATAACCCAACCAAAGAGTGAGCAAGTAAACTAAGCAGACAGTTCACAAAAGAACTACAAATGGCCAATAAATATATGAAAAAAATGTTCAACATATTTATCAATCAGAGAGATGCAAATTAAAACTACACCAAGATTCCCCCTAACCCCAATTAGACTGGCAATCATTAAAAATACAAACATAATAAATGCTGGTAAGCATGTGGGGAAATAGGAACTCATAAATTGTTGGTGGAATTGCAAATTAGCACAGCAGCTTTGGAGGTCAGTGTGGAGGTTCCTCGGAAGACTGGGAATGGAACTATCATATGATCCAGCTATACCACTCCTGGGTATCTTTCCAAAGGGCTGGAAGCCAGAATATTATAGTGATACATGCATATCTATGGTCATAGTAGCATAATTCATAGTAGCCAAATTATGGAACTAGCCTAGGAGTCCATCAACAGATGAATGGATTATGAAATTATGAGATATACACACAATGGAATTCTACTCAGCCATAAAATTATATCATTTGCAGAAAAATGGATGGAACTAGAGAATACTATGCTAAGTGAGATCAGCCAGTTACAAAAAATGAAGGGTCATATGTTTTCCCTCATATGTGGAAACTATGGAGAAATTGGGACACAAAAGAGATTCTAGACAAAGGAGGAGAAACCTCAGTGAAGTGAAGAAAAGAGTCTAGGGGAGGGGTATTGGTGGTGGGGGAAGATTTGATGAAGGAAACACTTCAATTGGCACTATGTACATACACAAAATCAACAGTGCCAATCTCAGTCCTGAGTACAGGGAAGAGGATGGCATGGGATGGGAGCCAGCGGGAGGGGAGGGCTCACCAAGTGCTGTGTGCATGTTTATCTCAACTCTGAACTTTATTATGATGTATGATTACAATGCACCGATAAACATTTTTTAAAAGAAAGATTGAGAATCAAGACAGAGAAGCTTAGCCTCTAATGCTTATGGAAGATGCACTTATTAATCCTGGCTTTCTCTCTGTGTACACCTCTCTTCATCTGATGATTGTATACTCATACTTGATACCACATAAGGGAAGTCTGACTTACTCAAAATGGGCAAATACAGCACCAGAACTCCAGTACTCTAGGAAGAGACCCATGCAAATATTTTCAAAGTGGGGGAATCATTTAATCATAGCATGAATCATAGGATGTCTTGAGTAGATATTAATTACCTGTCCTTCCCCTTGGAATGCCTGTTAACACTCTAACTCATCTAGCCTTATCAACAGGGAGACCATTTTCTTGCATATCATGATCACAAAATTCTAAGCTATTTCTTGTGCTATTTGTCCTCTCTGGAATATCTTCCCCTTACCTTCTTCTCATATAAACCTTGCAGTGTTTTACAGGCCAGACCAAATCATAAAGTGTTTTTGCTAATTAAAAGCCACATTGATGTCTTCCTTTCTTTGTATATCTGCAATATTTCTCATTAATCATTTTTACTTAAATATGCTAAAAACTTTTTGATATAAAAATCTTTTCTTCTCTGAGAGATAGGAACCATGATTTGCCCTTTGATCTTAACTCCTTTTGTTTGATTAATTCTAAATCTAACAATGTGCATAGTACAGAGCTCTGAATGTAGCAGAAATTTAGCAAATAATCTATGAATGTCTAAAATGTTCATCCACTAAGTCACTCCCTCAAAACATATGAACATACACTTTACCAGGCATTGCTAGGCATTCAAACATGGAAGTAGAATATGGAGAATCATTGATTGTTAATATGTTATTTATTAGGGAAGAGAAGACATTAGAAATAGTTTTTAGAGAAATTGATTTAGAAAACTCATATATCCAAGATTATAGAGAGCCATCTTGTGGACAAGTGAGCTCCTGACTCAGATAAGATCTTTAGATAATGTGGGTCTCTAGTCCAGGCTGTGGAATAGAAAAAAAATATTAAAACTTTATATAAGGAAACACATTTAAACCAATACTTACAAATTAATTTTAGTCTTTACAATGTTTTACAAATTTCTTGCATACTAAAAATGAAAACCCAGAAAATAAATTATTAAATATCATTTATAATATTGTATGATTTATAATACCTCCCATAAGAAATCTTTTAAAATTGTAATGAGAAAGGAAAGAGGGTTCTTAGAGGTTATCCCCTCAAATAATTTTTAGGAGGAGGGCTGTCAGTGAAGCTTAAAAATCTGATTAAATCTATGGTTCCACTCCCTTGAAAAATGCAAATAGACATGCAATTGTGCATATAATTTCAGAGGCTTCATCAAGTCGCCGGCGGTTCACTTATGAACCTGTTCCTGGACTTCATATTCTAACCCATATATTTTTACATAATATAGAGTGAATAGAGCTAAAAGCTTTTGGGGTGAAAATTAAGATTTGATCCTATTAATCCTTTATCCCCAAATCCTCATACAATTCCCTAAAATCAATCAATCAATCAATCAATCAATCAATAAAATTGTGATGAAATACTTTTGCTATATTGTTTGAGCCTCAAAGTTAAATCTTAAAATTTATAGTGTTTAGGCTCTTCATGTTCCTGACATCAAAAAAGATAAAATTTTAATATTTGGCCCATGGTCATTCACAGTGTGTCTATTACCCAGTGTATGAGGATTTGGGGATGAAGGATTAATAGGATCAAATCTTAAGTTCCTTCTATCCAAAATAGAATATATATTCTGGATTTCCTTTTTTCATAAGGCTGAATAGTATTCGTGTATGTGTATGTGTGTGTATATGTGTATATGTGAATGTGTGTGTATCACACTTTCTTTATTCACTTGTTGATAGACTCAGATTAATTCCATATTTTAGCTATTAAAAATAATGCTGCAATGAAAGTGGAGGTGTGGATTTCTCTTCCACATACTGATTTTATTTCCTTTAAATATATACCCAGTATTGGGATTGTTGGATAATATGGTAATTCCATTTTTTATTTTTTAGAAGCCTCTAAACTGTTTTCCATAATGTCTGTACTAATTTACATTTCCTTAAAAATGTATATAGGTTCCCTTTTCTCCATATCCTCACCAACACTTCTTGTATTTCATCTTTTTTTTTTTTTGTGGTACTGGGGATTGAACCCAGGGGCATTCTACCTCTGAGCTACACCCCCGGCCCTATTTTTTATTCTTTATTATTTTTTTTATTTTTGCGGTACCGGGGATTGAACCCAGGGGCGTTCTACCTCTGCGCTACACCCCCAGACCTATTTTTTATACCTTATTTTGAAACCGGGTCTCACGAAGTTGCAGAGAGCCTCACTAAGGAGAGAGAGAGAGAGAGAGAGAGAGAGAGAGAGAAAGAGAGACAGAGACAGAGAGAGCTGAGGCTGGCCGCGAACCCGGATCCTCCAGTCTCCACCTCCCAAAGTACTGGGATTACAAGCGTGCGCCACCACGCCTGGCTTATTCTTTATTTTGAAACAGGGTCTCACTAAGTTGCGGAGGGCCTCACTAAGTAGCTGAGACTAGCCTTGAACCCGGATCCTCTGGTCTCAGCATCCCAAGTATTGGGAGTCCGCCACCACACCTGGCTTCATCTTCTTAATAAGTTATTCTAGTAGGTATGAGATGACATAGTTTTAATTTTAATTTCTCTGATGACTGATATTGAACATTTTCTTTTCAAGAATATAATATATTGTCATTGGCTAGAGTCACCATGTTATACAATAGAACCCTTGAACTTAATCCCGCTAATTGTAATTTTATATTTTTTTACCAACTCTGCAATCCACTTGCCCCAACTTCTCCAGCCTCTGGTAACCATGCTGCTTCTGGGACTATATGCAGAATATCCAAAAACATTATTAAACATGGAACTCTAGGTTTGTTTGTTTTCAAAGTATTTAATCAGGTTGGTGCTCCATGGAGAACATTTTGACACATGCTGAATTAGAGCTACAATGATAGATTTAAAAATATATTCAGATTGCTTAAACAAATTTCAGGATGGTGAGAAATTGAATTCTAGTGTAGAATATCCTGAGAGAGGATTTTTTTACATTAAATGATCATAATTCAAATATTGTGATGAATTTTAATTTAGCAGGCAATTTGATGTAATGGAGAAAGCGCTCACCTGGGTTAACCTGTTTCATTCTTCAGCACAATGGTGCTGCTTTCCAAGTGATTAGCAATTCATTTTACCTCTACCACTAAGGCAAAGGAATTCCTGTAGGAGTTTCAGAAGCACTGTGATTAGTGCAAAACGCAGTGCAAGATGCTCCCTGCAGCAATTCCCAAGTCACAATTCCACAAGATGGCTTACTCTGATATTATTGATGTGTAGGGAGAACAGTTCTATTCCAGTTAGTATATTCAAAGCTCTTAGAAATCCTATAACTTAAAATGTTTTCCTTTAAAATTGTCAAACCAATGTTTTCCAAATTATTTGTCTTTGTAATTTTTTTCATTATTTGACTGGACTCTTAATATCTCAAAAAGATAGTATTCCATGTAGTAATTTGGGAAACATTCTTATGCATTTTTCTTCCTTCCTTCCTTCCTTCCTTCCTTCCTTCCTTCCTTCCTTCCTACCTACCTTCCTTCTTTCCTTCCTTCCTTCCTTCCTTCCTTCCTTCCTTCCTCCCTCCCTCCCTCCCTCCCTTCCTTTTCTTCCTTTCTTCCTTTTTTCCTTTCTTCCTTGTATTGGGGGTTGGACCCAGGGGCATTCTATATCTTAGCTATACCCCCAGCCCTTTTTTAATTTTCATTTTGAATCATCAGGGTCTCTCTAAGTTGCTGAGGGTTTGGTTAAGTTGCTGAGCCTGGCTTCAAATCTGCGATCCTCCTGTCTCAGCTCCCAAGTACTGGGATTACAAGCATGTACCACTACATTTGGCTATATGTCTGCTTTTAATCCATGCTCATAAAGAAGAGTAATTGTACCCATAATCTGAGAAATGTGTTCTTGTATTTAATTATAGTGAATTGATCACGTGCACATATTATCTCTAATTAAATAGAGGGACTTGAAAGGAAGAGCATGGGAATATGAAAGAAGCCTACCCTGTCATCCCACCCAGACCCTCATTAGCATGCACAGCCCCACCACAGCAGTACCCCAGGTCTATTTTCTAGGGAACTGTTTTTGGAGAGGCTCAGGGATCTGACAGAGCAGATGTAGTGCACTGTGGGGCTGCAATGAAGGCTGAAGGGAGTGTCTGTGTTGCAGGGCTGGTCCCCGGCAGGGTCTGACACAGATTGCTGTGCAGCATGTTATGGGGAAGTGCAGTCAGGATCAAAAGAGGAGGAGGACTGAAGCCTCAGCTGGTTCTGTGGCAGCTTCTAAAACTGAGAGGAAGGCCTTAAGCCTTTGTACGGCCTTCCTCTTCTTCCTCAAGAGCTACTGTCTGCAGGCTGGTCTCTGTCCATGGTGTTTGGTCTTGGACAAGAGCAATATGTGCTCTACTGGAGAAAAGCACACTGAGGGTATCTGGGAAGTGACTGTCATCATCCGGTACAGTCTTCATCATGAAACGTCAGCCTCCTCCCACACCATCCACCTAAGTGAAAGCTGCCATGTGCATGCTACCTCAAGCTGATGATTGCAAGGTTTTTCTCTGGAAAACCAAACCTGTCTCAATGAAAAGACCTTTGCATTCTGACTCCTCCTGTGGGTTTCTAATGAAATGCTAGATCCTCATTCATTCATACAAAGTTGAAATCTAGTAGGCAGTTGGCTCAGCCATGCTGTTTTGTGCCTCCATTCAAATGTGAGTAGCTAACTAAGCATCATCATAAATTTGATGAGCACCAACAGCATGAAAGAGAGTAGAAAAAAATGGAACCCAGAAGAAATAATGTAGGGAAGATTAAAAAAATCTTAAAAGTCCACCAAGAACCAACTAACCAAATAATATTCTCAAAGAGAAAAGATACAATAGCCATAAAATGTAAATGAGTGCTATGAAAAAGGTAAAAGTCAAAGAAAAAGAAAAGTCAAAGAAATCTTTGAAATTAAAAATATATATTGCTAAAATGGAGTGTCATTGTTGGAAGAAAAGGTTAAAAAATCCATCAGAGCTGGGCTTGGTGGCACATGCTTATAATCCCAGTACTTGGGAGGCTAAGACAGGAGGATCACAGGTTCACTGCCAGCCTCCACAACTTAGTGAAGACCCTGTTTGAAAATAAAAAATAAAATAGGGCTGGGGGGTAGCTCAGAGGTAGAATGCCTTTGATTTCAATCCCCAGTACCAAAAATAAACCCAAACAACAATAACAAAAACTATCAGAATGAAAAGACAAAGAGGTTAAAAAAAGGAGAGAAAATATTAGAATTGATCTAGGAAGCACTATATCTTACTAATAGTTATTCAGAAGGAGAAAATGCTAAACAATGATAGAAAATTATTTATAAAACAAGCATGTAAATTAAACAAGAAAACTTCTCATAACTGAAAAAAATGGATTTTTTAGATAAAAAAGCTATCTTAGGTGCCAGTACAGGGAATGAAAAAAAACTCACCAAGACCCATGTTCAGGAAATTCTACCATACCCATCCTATATAGATTCTAAAATCTTCAAAAAAAGTGAAAAAGACATCACATTTAAAAGAATGAGAATAAAAGTAATATCAAACTACTAAAAAAAACCTTAGATGCTGGGATACAATGAAACCAAGGCTTCAGAATTTGGAAAAAAATTTATTTTCACCATAGAAACCTATTGCAAGTCAAACCATCAGTAAGTGTAAAGACAAAATAAAGCCTTCAGCAGTCATTCAAGATCTGGAAGAAAAACTTACATACTATTCACTCTTTTGCCACTTAAGCTTTTATAAAATGTGACCCAGCAGAAATAAAAAAGGAAGTCATAGGATCCAGTAATCAACACAGGAGACAGCGGAGGAGGTTTAGAATGTCAGAATTCTAGGAAATAACTAGCCCAAAAACACAGACAGAGAGTAGAGGCCCTGAGGTGGAGGTCTGAGGGGAGAACATGAAATGGATAGATTATCCAATTTGATAGATCATATGAGGTGGCAGATAGAGCTACCATTTAGGGAAAAAAAAAACCAAGGCAATTATTAACTATAGGAAAAACAAAAGTTGTGCCCTATTACATATATAGTGAATCAGATTTATATATAAACAGTGATCATTTATAAATAGCAAATTTAACTAAAACTCATCATTCTTGCAGCCATAATCTAAAGACCTGACCAGGTGACTTAGAGGAAAGAAAGTTTATTTTCTTACAGTTTCAGGCTCAGTCCGTGAGAGGCTGCAGACCACAGATCTCAAGGCCTGGTGGCAGAAGGCCAAGGGAGGGAGAGCACATGGGCTGTGCTCTTTACATCGTGGAGGGTGAGGGTGGAAGCAAGAGAGAAAGAGAGCAAGGGGAGGAGGATCCATATATAATCTCCAAGGCCACACTCCCAGGGACCACCTCCTCCAGCCACAACCTACCTACCAACCAACTGGGTACTACCCAGGTAAATCCATTACAATGGATTTATCCCCTTCTGGGATTACAACCCTCGATTACATGAGCTCCAAGCACCAATTTATGACCTCTTCAAGGGGTCATTCTATATCTAACCATAACACTAGGTGAAAGAAGGGGAAGAGAGATCAGATTAAGAGAATTAAATCTTTATATATTGCAACAAGAACTGAACTGATGGCTAAAAAATTAAGAATCAAGCAAAAAATACATAAATAAAAGAAACACATAATCATACTACTTTGAATTGTAGAGTTAAGCACCAGCCGAAACAAAGTGATTTGAGAAAGAGCATTTAGAGTAGGTACATACAATATAATTTTGTGTTTTCTAAAAAAAAGGCTTTCAGTATAATTTTTAAGTCATATGTGCATAATTTCTCTATTTGTCATGATGGGTGAATTAAGTTGCATTAATGACTTACTTCTAAATCTTACAGCCAAAAAGGTTGCTGGTTTTGTTTTTGTTTCCTCATGCTACACATCACCAAGTAAGAGCTTGTCCCACAGTCGCTTTTCTGCAGTCAGAGAGGCTGACAGAGTCACCAGCATGAACTTTGCTAGTCTCTTTGGCAGAGGGAAAGAGGAGAAAAGGGCGAAGGTCTCCTATCAGCAACTCGGTGCTGTGCACACATGACTCACCGGCCAGAACCAGTCATATGGCTCCATTCCACCACAAAGGGGTTTCTAAGTGCATCTGCACGCACTCAACAGGTGGATAGCTAGAAAGATGGAGCCAGCAATTCTAATGACGACCACAATTTCCCTCATAAGAATTGTTAAGTAAAATGATTTACTTCTACCCAAAAATTTAATTAAATATTTAGGTTATCTAATAAATATGTAAATATTGATTTGTATAATGAACATATATAAATAGAATATGGAAATAAATGTATTTTATAAATGAATCTGTAAATAGAAACACCTGAATTATATAAGTATTCTTTATAATTTTATACTTTACTCTCTTCTGTGTATTTTATCCATTCCCTAAATAAGTTTTCTGAATATCTTCTACTTAGCCAGGCATCACTGAAGAGCCTGGTTATTCAATAATGAACAAAAGAGACAGAGACCCCCGTTTGTGTGGGTCATGTGCTAGAAGACTGTAAGTGTTTGGGAGGAAAAGCGCAAAGGAAGGGGAGTTAGAAGTCAAGGCTGAGAGTCTGGTTGGGAAATGCAACAGGAAGTCAGGCCAGTTCTCACTGAGAAGAGGCCACTTGAGCAACGCTAGAAGAAACAGAGTGATCAGTGTAGATTCATGGGCAGAGGGAACAGAGAAGGCAAACATTCCCAGGCTGGAACATCCTTGCTGTTTTCCAGGAATGCCCAGAAGGCTAGTGAAGGTGCCAAGAGAGAGTTAAGGGGACACAATAGAGGATGCAGTGTGAATATGTGGGCCCAGAGGCCCGGCTATCGTCTGCTGTACTCTCAGCTAATTGCTTGAACTCTGAGTGAAGTGCTCAAACATACATCAGAGAATGAATCACCCAGCATTTAGAAGATGACTATAGTATTTCATATAAACCAACCTGGTCATGCTATGAAAACGACAAGAAAATTTAGAACTTATTTATCTTTTCTATTCTTTTTAAATTCCTTAAATCTCTTCTATGCTATATTCAGTATCTGTCTTTCATCAAATCATTGGCATAAAATCAGACGTTCAGGAAGGCAAGAAGGCGGTTAATATATTTTGAGTTTCTACTACATGTCCTATCATGACCTCATTTAATGTTCATAATAATCCAATTAGTGAAATATAATGTCCCCCATTGTCCAGATGAGAATACTGAGGGGTATAAAGTGACTTATCAAGGCTATAGTAGAACTTAAATTTAAACCCAAGTCAGTCTGACCTTTTACTTTTCCATTGTTTGTATTTAACTCCCCAAAATATGTCTTATAGTGCAAATTTTCTGGGTCTGGAAGTTATTTAAGTTTTTGTTTTAAAAACTCTTCTACTAGCAGATTACACATGGAAAAGGACTCTACTCATAGTGAGAATTGGCTATTAGAAAATATCACTGCCTGCTCTCTTGACATCTATAAGAACTAAAAAACCTCAAAAAATCATTATTTATAGAAAATAACACAGTGATAATTAAGAATTAGCTATATTTATGAATGACAAATTTGCCTAACTTACTAAAAACATTGAAATGCACGCTGATTTGAGATTTATTGCTCTTGTTTCTTTTCTTTTGCAGGTAAGTTTGAAAGTTCTTTTTTTCTTGTGGAATGAAGGTATGGTGTCACTTTTCCCTGAGTTTTGTTTTAATCGCTTCTAACATTGAGCATGAAAAGATAATGTGTTTCTCCACACGATTTGTTGCTGTTGTTACTGCAAATATTTGAAAAGTAACATTTCTGGTGTAAGTTATTTGAGTCAGTCTGTGAAATCAGTATGTGATTCCATAGAGTAAGTCTGTGCAGTGTTTGTGTTTGGGCTCGTGTTTAACTGATTTCTGTGTCAGGTATAAGGAAGAGGATTGGATTAGGGGCAGGGGGAAATTAGAAGGGGGATGAGCGCACGCAGTGAGAGCCTGTGAAGCTGAGAAGGGCCACAACCTTCAGCTCCAAGCAGATAGTCGACACTAGCCATGAGTACATGGCACTAGATAAAGGTGCATTTCATGAGAAAAAGAATCAGCCAAAGCCTGTGTTCATTCACTTTTCTAAGCCAGGAGTTTTCTGTTTTCTCCTATTATAGTGCAAAATTTCTGGTCAGGCTGTTGATGATATATATCTTTGAAAAAAGAATGGGTGCAACTGTGTCGAAACAGAAGTCAAATCTTTAGTTAGAAAGCAATAACAGCCGGGCGTGGTGGTGCACGCTTGTAATCCCAGTACTTGGGAGGCGGAGACCGGAGGATCCGGGTTCGTGGCCAGCCTCAGCTACTTAGTGAGGCCCTCTGCAACTTCATGAGACCCGGTTTCAAAATAAAGCATAAAAAATAGGGCTGGGGGTGTAGCTTGGAGGTAAAATGCCCCTGGGTTCAATCCCTGGTACCGCAAAAAAAAAAAAAAGTAAGCAATAACATAGACCCTCTTCACAGAAACCATATGAAAAGAAACTAATGAATTGTCTATCAACCACTTCAGATAGGGAGTAGAAGATGTCAGTAAAGCTTCTGGATATGCAAAAGAGAGGATCAAATGTCTGAGGCACTTAGGAAAAGGTGAGCTCTGTACCAGGGAAGGAAGTGGCCTGTCAAGTTGTCCACAGAGGGCTATGGTCTTACTGTGTACTGCACTTTCATTAGTAAATCAAAGAAGGAACTGTATGAGATTTTAATCAAGCATGAACTCGAATTCCATATTAATTATAAATGTTATGTTTATTACATTCTAGATTATATGTGTTTCTAAAAGTAATTGTAAGCTTTACCATTAATTGTATTAAATGGAAGAGGGGAAGAGGGATGAGGCACTTATCAACTTCTAGTCCAAGTTCTACTTAATCAATAATAGATGAGTCCTATACTTTGGATCTGGAATGTCCCAAAAGGCCCATGTGTCAAGGACTTGATCACTAGGGTGGCAGTATTGGGAGGTGGTAGAACCTCTAAGGGCTGGGTCCTGGTGAGAGGATTTTAGGTCATTTGGGGTCAGTCCTTGAAAGGGACTTTGAGACCCTAATCCCTTCCTTCCTCTCTTTCTCTCTTTCTCTCTCTCTCTCTCTCTCTCTCTCTCTCTCTCTCTCTCTCACACTTCCTGGTGATGAGATCAGTGGGTGGTTTTGTTTCACCCTCTGCTCCCACCATGATGCACTGCCTTGCCCAAAGCAATGGGACCAACTGGTAATCATGGACTGAAAGCTCCAAAATTATGAGCCAAAATAAACCTTTTCTCTTTATAAGTTTATTATCTCAGGTATTTGTTATAGTGATGGAAAGCTGATTAATACAATGAGTTAGTACAAAAGCTCTTTGGGTCCTGGTCTTAACGGGTAAAGAGCTGTGATCTTATTATATTTTCTCTAATATAATCATATCAATGCAAAATCATCAAGATGAAGTGGATATTATCTCACTGAGTAGATCCATAAAAATCAAGGACAGCAAATGTTTTCACTAAGAACATATGAAGTTGGTACTTGAACCACAAGACTAATTGACTGACCCACTACTATCTTTGTTTTAATTAGTGTCCTGGTGGTTGATGGAAAGGAATAGAATTAAAGGACATCCTAAAATGTTATGGTCTCCAACCTAATTATCAGAGAGCTTCTCTAGTCCAGAAGTCAGAAAACATTTGTGTTTTTTTTTTTTATGAAAGGCCAGATAGTAAATATTTTAGCCCTTTCTGGTCATAAGATCCTCATAGTAATTACTCAACTGCGCTGCTGTAGAGGAAATGCAATTGTCCATAGGCAATATGTAATGAATGAGCATAATATATTCTAATAAAACTTACTTGTTAATAAAAATATATGGGTGGAGACAGATATGGTGGCACATGCTTGTAATCCCAGTACTTGTGAGGCTGAGACAGGAGGATCGCAGGTTCGCGGCCAGCCTCAGCTACTTAGTGAGGCCCTCCACAACTTAATGAGACCCTGTTTCAAAATAAAGAATAAAAAATAGAGCTGGTGGTGTAGCTCAGAGGTAGAATGCCCCTGGGTTCAATCCCCAGTGCCACACATACACAAAAAACCATATGTGTGTGTGTGGTAGACAGTATTTGCTCTGTTAGTTTTCCAACCCTTACTCCAGCTTTTTTGAATTGAAAATTTTTAAATAAACTAAACTTTAAGTATTTTGGAACAGTGTGTATGTTTGTCACCTTCAAATGCAGATAAACACTTGGTCTGAAAAAGAATTAAAGGGTGTTCAACTGCATAGAAGTAACATATCAGCTTCTCAAAAGTTCTGATGGATTTAAACACTAGAGGGCACAAAAGGATGTTTTTAGTCAAGGACCTTTTGTAAACAGAGCACTACAATTATGTATGAAAGACTGCCTCACGTCAAGGCATATGACCTCAACGGGCATAATTTGTCTGAAATGTCAGCCTGCAGCTCCCGTGACCTCACTGGCCACAAGAACTTGAAGTGGTTGATCACCTTTGTGTTGCTATAATAATAACCATATGTCTCTCTTTCCTTTTTATTGCCTTTAGCCTTTTCATAAAATATGGAGGAAATTAAGTTTTTATTTGGTGGGATTTTTTTTGTATCTTAGAAGAATCATTGTCTTATTGCTCTAGGTCCTGACTAATTTTCATATGGTAAGAGACCTCTATGTAGTAAATGACAAGTCATTTTGAATTATCTTATATTTTGCCAGTCTTTTAAAAAGCCCAAATCATGCATACAAATGCAGTTTGTCATTAGTTTTTTTTAACTAATTTAAGGGTTTTATTTTAGAAAAAAAGGATTAAAAATCATCAGAAGCCTCAAACATCAAAAGTACTCCTCTTTAATAATTCTACTATAGGTATTTGGATTACAGAACAAATTTGAGATATTAAAAAGATTTACTGTTCAAAGATATTCACCCAAAATATTTATAATATTAAGAACCTAGATATATTATAATCTTCCATATAAATTGTTTAAATATTGATATTAGGCTGAGCCAATAAAATTTTATCAACCATTAAAAGTAATATTTTCAAGTATTATAAGATGATATGGGAAACTGCTTAAAGTAAAATGTGAAATGCAAAGGAGAATCCAAATTCATGTACACTTAAATTTAAATAGAATGTTAAAATTGGATGCATAAATATATGTATAGACATATAAAAATAAAGAAAATGAGCCAGATTTCAAGTTACTTCTAGGTACAGGTGGGTTTTTTTCTTTTCTTCATTTCCCTTTCTTGCAGTTTCTACATATTCTGTCATGAATATTCATCATTTATGTAGTTATAAAAATAAATGTTATGCAAACAAAACTATTTCAGCATTTTGACAGTACTTTTTTGGATTTGATACTTAGGTTAGTGTTGGTAAGTCAGCACATTATAAGAAAATTATTTTATGCATCAGAAAATGCACTTAAATGAATTCTTGATTGTTGGATTTTTGAGCAGCCACATCATGAGAGGCACCTTAAGCTCCCCAGGATAGAGTAATTTAATCTCGAGTTCTATTTTGTAGCTGAGTTTACCATGCACTGGGAAGTGAGATGGGGTCCAAAGGCCAGAGGGAAGCCAGGAAAGCAGGAGTCTGCTAGGAAGGCCTACAGTGCTGGTGTGTGTGTGTGTGTGTGTGTGTGTGTATGTAAATTTATTTTTATTTTCTGGTATTGGAAATTGAACCCAGGGCCATTCTACCTCTGAGCTATACCCCTCAATCCCTCCCCCTTTTTGTTTTGAACCAGGTTCTCCCTAAATTACTGCGCAGGCTCAAACCTGTGATCATCCAGTCTCACCCTCCAAGTACTGGGATTACAGGTATGCACCACCACACCTGGTTGACAGTGCTGATATTTAACACAGAACTTCCCTGCACACTCTCTGGATAGTGGCAAAGCAGGGCACAGCAGACACACACACACACACACACACACACACACACCCTCTTAGTCCTTCTTGTTCCCTTTAGAATCTGTCATGTGAAGCTGGGCGTGGTGGCACACACTTGTAATCCCAGTACTTGGGAGGCGGAGACCGGAGGATCCGGGTTCGTGGCCAGCCTCAGCTACCTAGTGAGGCCCTCCACAACTTCATGAGACTCGGTTTCAAAATAAAGTATAAAAAATAGGGCTGGGGGTGTATCTCGGAGGTAGAACACCCCTGGGTTCAATCCCTGGTACCGCAAAAAAATAAATAAATAAAAATAAAATAAGATCTGTCGTGTGCCCTTGCCTTTCCCTATATATGGATATGTGTGGTGTGGAGCAAGAAGCAGGCAGCAGGAAAGCCAAGGATGCTAAGTTGGATTTTGCCCTGAGCACAGAATTCCTGAGGACTAGCTTGGCATAAAAAGTATGGGAAGAAATCCCATGAATTATATTGTCAAAAATACCACAGTAATGTGGCACAAAACAAAAATTGTCACTAACATTAGTTCAGCTTTTCTCGTGATATTTTTGGCTCATGAATTTATCTCCTAAATATGTAAAGTTTTTTTTTTCTTTTTCATTTGTGAACACGACATAAGCAAATGAACAAAGTTGGAGCTATAAACAATATTTTTTCCTAATTCCATTTGTACTTTTTTTTAACCAGTTTACTTAGAACATTAATCCCTTATACCTAGAAGACTGGGAACCATGTACATGTGTTTACATGACAAATAATTTGATGAACTGAGTAAAAAGAGAGAATTGAGACTAGCTAATTTCATCAAACAACTTTTAGGATTTAAACTCTTTTCTGCATTTTTCTTTTCATTTTAAAATTTTGAACCAGTTGACTTAGAAACTGGCAAATTCAAATAGTCATTTGGAATTGCTTACAAAAATACATTGGACAGTCTAAGGTTTACTTGTATATATTGTCAAGTTATAATTGCAAATGTCTGTATATGAAATGGTCTCAAATATACAAAGGTGCAAATAAAGCTGTGAGAAATGCAAGCATTAGCTATTACTGTCTACCGGTGAGGTGGAGAAATGGATGGCTTAGGCTTATCTAAGCTAATTACCAGAGGAAATAGAAAACCCTTAAATCTTTTCTGGAACAAAACAGAATTAAATATTCATTACATGAAGGAAAGCAGAATTTAGAGCACAATAATGAAATTTCCTAGGAGTCTGTATTCTAAGAACTTTGAAGGATTCATTTAACACATTAATTTAGCTCCTGTTGTGCAGGACAGTCCCAGAGACTCATCACCATGGGAAGTCAGAGCCCTGTAGAACACTAAGCATATACTGCTCCTTTTCTCCATACCCCACCTTCAGAGAAAAGAAGACTGCCACGTGTGTTGTACCCCAGATAAGAAACAAGCTAGAGATGTGAGGAATCCTTGCTGATCACCACAGGTGCCTTTGACATGGTCATCCCCACTTGCTCATACCTGTATCTCACCAGATAACCCATCACATGCTCATGTCCAGCCTTATCTTTGCTCAGTATTTTAGTTATTAGTTCTCAGATAACAAGGAGAAAAATGGACCTGAGCTTTACACACCTGCAGAAGGTTCTCTCAATTCCAGAGGTACTATGAGCAGATCTTTGTTCAGCTGAACAGGTATGTCAGTTAACATCCACAGTGAGGTAGAAAGTCTGCTTAACTGAGTATGAAAAATATAACACTATAGTCTACAAGATAGATTTTAGACTATTATGTTGTAATATGAAATTAATTTTCTGCATTTTTAGAGATAATGGATTTTTCTACTTTATTCTTATTACTATGATAAATTACATTGATTGCCTTTTTGAATATTTAAATAGTTTTGCCTTCTTGGAATAAACTCAGTTTTATTTATCATATATTGTCCTTTTATTTATTTATTTATTTATTTATTTATTTGTTTGTTTATTTATTTATTTATTTGCGGTACCAGGGATTGAACCCAGGGGTGTTCTACCTCCGCGCTACACCCCCGGCCCTATTTTTTATACTTTATTTTGAAACCGGGTCTCACGAAGTTGCGGAGGGCCTCACTAAGTAGAGAGAGAGAGACAGGGAGAGAGAGAGAGAGAGAGAGAGAGAGAGAGCTGAGGCTGGCCGCAAACCCGGATCCTCCGGTCTCCACCTCCCAAAGTACTGGGATTACAAGCATGCGCCACCACGCCCGGCTCATATATTGTCCTTTTAATGTAACTGATACCAAAAGAAGTTGAAAATCTGAATAGTCCTGTATCTTTTAAGTACATTCAATGGTAATTTAAAACCTTTCCACAAAGAAAGCTCTAGGCCCAGATGGCTCATAGATGAATTCTTCTGATCATAATCAAAAGTATGCACCAATATTAGACTCCTCACTTCTGAGTGGAGCAAAGTCCCCACTTCTAAGGTAGCATTTCCCCCACTGCTAATGTAGCATTCAAGGTTCTTCGCAGTCCAGTGCCATCCTTGCTTCCACTGTTAACAGTTCTCTCCCTCCGAAGGCTGCTGATTTCACCACACCCAGGGTATTCATTCTTCTGAACAGTGGCCTGTAAGAATTTATTATTAGACAATACCAGTTGTGCTGTTCAGTAAATGTTTGGTTCATAAGTACCGATATTTATCTCATGGCTCTCAGACCAATGAATTCAGTTACTCTGCAAATGTATAAATTGAACTCAGACCACTCTCAGGCCCTATTCTAGTAGCTATAAAATAGCAATGAACAATGCTCTGCTGAAGGAACTAAGTGTTTGTAGAGAAGATAAATAGTACAAAATATATGAAATATACAGCTGGGTATAGTGGCACACACCTGTAATTCCAGTACTTGGGAGGCTGAGACAAGAGGATCACAGGTTGGAAGCCAGTCTCAGCAACTTGTCAAGACCCTTAGCAACTTAGTGAGACCCTGTTTCAAAATAAAAAATAAGATAAGGTTAGGGTTCTAGCTCAGAGGTATGACACCCCTGGGTTCAATCCCCAGTATGTATATGTATATATGTATATATGTGCGTGTGTGTATATATATATATATATATATATATGGTGTATATATGTATATGTTTGTATATGTTTGCATATATGAAGTCTGCAAGCATGAGAAATATATGTTCTGATGAAAAGTTCTATGAAAAAAATAATATAGGGTAAAGAAATGGGAGTATGATATTAGATTGAATAGCCCAAATAAGTAACCTTATCTGTTAAACTGATAATTTAAAGCTAAAAAAAATTAATAAGCCATGCAGATATCTGAAGGAAAAGTGTTTCAGGAAGAATAAATGGCAAATGCAAAGGTCCTGAGTCAGGAGAAGGCGCACTGTGCTCACGGAGCTGGAAGAAGACCAGTGTGGCCAGAACCAATGAGCAAGAAGAGAAGGCAGAGGCCAGAGAAGGAGGCTTTTATAATGCTAAGGAGTTGTATTTCATCCCAAGAGAAGTAGGAAACTAGTAGAGGGATGTGAGCAGGGAGCTGATGTACACGTCCAAAAGATCCCTCTGAGTGCTCTGTGAAGCACTCAAGTGAAATCGGGGAAATGGTCAGGAAGTCACAGGGGAAGCGGCCAAGAAGTCACCGCAGTGGTCTAGGTGAGAAACAATGGCTGGCTTGGGCCAGGGTCCTGGCATTGGAGGTGGTGCGAACATCTTGAAAACAGAACTGACAGTATTCAGTGATGGGTTTTTGCATGGACTGAGGGGGATAGAGATGAGCCAAAGATGACTCAAGGGTTCTGGCCTGAGTAGATTGGAAACTTGTGTTTTTATTTGCTGAGCTAGGGGAAGACGAGGGAGGAGTAGGTTTAGTGGTGGGGTGGTTCGGTTTGGGCATCTTGAGTTTGAGAGGCTTTTGCTGTGGCAAAAGCTTCCAGCCCCATCCCATTTCCTCTTGCCCACCCCAGAGTTCACCTGTGGCCATGATGGGTTCCTCTGTGCTCAGCCACCATCCCAACTCGTGTGCCTGGCAGCTTTCTCTAGTAGAAATGAGCTTGCTTAGATGGGGTAAGGGATTTAACATTCCTAATGACAGCCCTTAAACACTGAGGGGACACAGTTTGTGCTACAGTCCCGAGGGTATGTGTATATGGTCCCTCATAGGGACCTCAGGAAGATTGAATCCATTTGCCTGCAGTGGGAATCTACTTCTTAATGCACACTCTATCGACATTTCTTCCCTTAGCATCCCGTTTACCTGCCCTCTAACTTGTACTTCCCAGAATCCCTCCCTGCCTCCTCCCCCCAATAAATAGCCTGTGCCAAGACTTTACAAGTTCTGCCTGGAAGGAATTCAACCTAAGGCTGGTAAATATCCAAATTACAGTGTCCAAGAAAGAAGGGAATACACTATTCTGAAAACCAAGGAAAATGTTCAACATGGAGGTATAATTGGGAGGCGTTAGTCTTTCACAATCCTATGTGAATGTCCATTGCGGAAGATCTGAACACGGATACGATCCTACCCGGACTTGCATCCTTCCTTGTCTGCCTCGTGTTGGCTTTTCCACATGGACACAAAGATGCTTATCAACAAACATTCCGAGCTTTCAGCAGAGGCCACAGTGCAATTTCTAGGGAGCCAGAGCTCGAGGAGTGATGACAAATTGCTTGGAAGGCAGAGGATCCTGGGGATTTGCTTGCAACCCACGTGAGCATAGGCATCATATTATATTTACTTTTGAGACACGATTACTTGGCGTGGTTTGAGACAAAAAAAAAAAAACAGTGACAACACCAAAGGGTGGCTTGAAGTGTACTTCCATGATAATTCCTACTGGTTTTCGTAGTAATTCCTACTGGTTTGGCCTTTTTTTTTGCGGTACCGGGGATTGAACGCAGGGGCGTTCTACCTTCGCGCTACGCCCCCGGCCCTATTTTTTATACTTTATTTTGAAACCGGGTCTCACGAAGTTGCGGAGGGCCTCACTAAGTAGAGAGAGAGAGAGAGAGAGAGAGAGAGAGAGAGAGACTGGCCGCGAACCAGGATCCTCCGGTCTCCGCCTCCCAAAGTACTGGGATTACAAGCGTGCGCCACCACGCCTGGGTTTTTTTGGGTTTTTTTTTGGCAGTACTGGAGATTGAACCCAGTGGCATTCTACCTCTGAGATACACCCCTAGCCCTATTTTATTTTTTTTATTTTTAAACAGGGTCTCACTAAGCTGCAGAGGGCCTTGCATTGCTGAGGCTGGCTGCAAACCTGAGATTCTCCTGTCTCAGCCTCCCAAGTACTGGGATTATGGGCGTGCGTCACCATGCCCTGCTGTCACCATGCCCAGCACAGTTTGTGCTGAGCAAAAACTCAGTTTGTACTCCCCTGGCTCAGGGTTCAGAGCATTGTTTTTTATGAGGGTTTGAGTAGAAGAGTACAGATGATGGCTGTCCTTACCTAGGTAGAGCAGCCAGGAGGTGGCAGTGTGTTGACTACGCCTACTTGTTTCTCAACTGTTCAACTGTGAGCACAAACTCTTTCCTCTCCATTCTCGAGCCATAATATCAGATAAAGTTCAACTCTTTTTGCACACATTATATCACATTCCAGGTAATTTTCCCTTTGCAAAAAGCATCTAGAATTTGGGTTTTCCTGCTAAGCAGTTACCCAGATAATTGCAAATCAATAGAATTAAGATTTTTACATGAATTAATATTTTTATTCTTAATTAGAGAGCTAATTTAAGCACATAAAAAGTGCTCCTAATTCTCATATTACTCAAATGGTAATTTCTTAGTGGCTAGCATATGACATTTCAGGTGACCAGTATGTTTCCAAATGGCGTTCTTAAGCATATTAACATTTCATAAATAAATGGCTCCATGTTTATAAAATGAATGGAAAACATTTGATTTTTAATATGTCCCCAATTTTCAATATTCAATTTTCTTTTGTCAAATGGAAAAATAGCATTCACTTAGAGCAAAAGAACATGTTTCACAAGTAATGGGGATAAACATAGGTGATAATTTTCTACGTTAGGGAGTGCTTTCTTTTTAACGCATTCTGATTAAAAAACATTATTTGTATTATTTATGTAAACATTTAATGGTAGAGAAGCAAGATATCAAGTCTATGTGTTGATGATACTCACATCTGCATCCTTTAAATGCTTGGAAATCAGTCTCAGTGAATGAAAACAAACCAGATGCCTGCGATGGCTAGAGGAAGCTCTGGCTCTTTCCTGGGGTGAGGGTATAGTGAGGAAACCCTCATTTCACCAAGGGGCACTGTGCAAACTTCTAGCTGCAGACCTGCTGGAAGCAGACTTCCTTAAATCTATCAAGAGCCCAGTTCTTCCTCTGCTTTGCTCCCCCTGGCCACGGATCTTGATGTATCTCTGGAAGGCAGACTGCTCTGGCTTCTCTAGTCTTGCTTCTGCAGACTGTGCCACGCTGCTTCTAATTTGATTTTAAATCATATCATCATAGGTGTTAAATGATGTCCATGCCTGCCTGACTTCCCAGCACCTCTCTGTCTGCCTCTTAAACATCTCAGCAACATGTAAAATATCTATGAGATGTTTAATTTAATATGGATTCAAAAGTCTTTATCCATAGCCTTTAGTTGAAATTTAACTGACTAAAAACCTAAAACTCTTGGTGGGGAAAAAGAAATTTGACTGTTCAAGTTTTTTTTTATTAGCATGTATTTATTTTTATCTGATTATAAAAGTATTCTTTGTTGTAGGAAACATGAACATTATGGAAAAGAATGTTTAAAAACACCTATGATCCTATGACCCAGAAATAACAGTTAAAATTTTGGTGAATATTTTAATTAGTAGGTTTTAATTGATAGATGATTTTTTCTGAAGAAATTAGACTCTACTTAGCATTAGCAATTTTATAGTACACTTCTTAACAAAGCAATAACAATAGCATCTTGAAGATGTCACTCTGCTGTTTATAGCTGTATTGGCTATTTCACTGTTTTAGTAAGGTTGTGCTAGAGTTGAAGTATATATCCTTGAATGTGCCTGAAAAGTTGATTTTCTGAACTGGGATGCTCTGGGGCCCTGTAAGCATCTGAGAGCACACTGGCTTCCTCCAGGACTCTCTGCAGTACCTGTTTCTTCTTGGATTCCTTTGCAATTACACAACTACAAATATAGGCTAAGGGTGTTCAGTGATCATTTCTATGAGTTCTTCAGTTTCATGGAGACTAAAATTAGGTTTTCTCAGTCACTCTTGTGGTGTCATCTGACCTTGACCTGCATTTCAAATTGCTGAGAAGATAGCAAGCTGACTTTTACAGTCGGAACATCAGAAACAATAGGTGTGAAACAGGCATTGATTTTTTTTCTTCTTTTAGAAAAGTAGAATTTCTTGTCCATAACTAGGCCTAACAATTGTGAAGTATTCGTTTAAAAATATAACAACAAAAAACAAAAAAAAAAACTCAGTACACAGAAAAGACAAAAAGTTCTCATGTATTGAAGTGTCTTTTGATTTATGTATTTTGCAGGACATTGTGTACAATATCAGTAACTGTGGAAAATTCCCAGTCATTGCACTACCAACCATTTGACTGACTCACAACTTCCCAAGAATTTCCTTGTATCAAACAATTCAGGAAACATATTATCTCAGATTAAACTGGAATAAACCTCACATTTGACAGAGTTTATGCCTTTAATTGATTTAATTTTTATAATGCATAATCTATGAGCAAACCTTTAACATTTATTTTTTATCATTAATTTAATTTTGTTAATACAATTTAGGAATTCAAATTTATTGTGTGTTTTACCCTACATAGGAAAGAACCCACATTATCTTTGCTGGTACAGTCTATCCTTTAAAACAGAATCCATAAGAAAACATAGAAACATATAATTTTGATTCAACACAAGGCACAATCCATTAATATTATTTAGATAAATCTTATAGCACTATAGTTTTTATTGCTTAGGACCAATATGATATGAGAAGCAGTCTTTTAAATGTTACAGTTAGCTGGGCATGGTGGCACACGCCTGTAATCCCAGTACTTGGGAGGCCGAGACAGGAAGAATGTAGGTTCAAGGACAGCCTCAGGAATGTACTGAAACTCTCAGCAACCTACAAAGACCCTGTTTCAAAACAAAAATAAAATTTTAAAAAAAGGACTGGGGGTGTAGCTCGGAGGTAGAATACCCCTGGGTTCAATCCCCAGTACCACAAGAAAAAAAGAGTTACTGATAGAATTTAAGTGGAAGATATACCAGTATTCACTACTCTTTAAACTTTTCTGCATTTTTTAAAATGTTCCTAATACTCTTTTGGTAAAATCAATTTTTGTAAGGGAAGAACCATTCTCTAATTTTTTGTTCTGAAACGAGTTTTATATGTCCCATCAGGTTTGTGTTTTAGGTATCTAGGCATCTTTCAGTGTATTCTGGTTTATTTGGGGGCTGGATGCCATACCTAACAGCATGCTCTTTTTTTTTTCTTCATTTGTAAAAGTAAGAATTCAGCAGCATCTTGTCAGTGTTTATCTTGTAAACACTATTGAAACATTTTAGTGAGGGAACAAAATCCTTCCGCCACAGGTTTCAGGGATGTTTTTCTGAGGTGAGATTCTTTCCAGGTTTCAAGTGCCTGTCAAGGGATGCCAGGTCCCTTTGTGCCCTCAGCCATGGGCACTGAACTAGACCCACGCTGGGCATGAAATAAGAACTTCCTTAGCAATGCATCTCTCCCAAGCTCTTTCTGATTTAACATAAGATTTGACTGTCGGAAGACAAGCATTTCCTCTGAGCTGGTGCTCCTAAAGGAATTCCACCAGAAATATCTCATTTGATTTGTTTTTAATGTTGATGGTCTGAAAAACCACCTTCTTAGTCATATACATTTTTCATAAATAAGAGCTCAAGTCATTTTCCATTTCTATAAATCTTTTATATCCCTTCTCTTCCTACTGCCTTGATAATTTTTAGAAATGTAAGCCCAGTCCAATTTCTTATAAGCCTAGAGTTTCAGTTTTTGGTGCACTTAGCTCTCTAAGCTCCCATTGGGCATGAATTGTAATTCACAATTGATCACCAGCATGCAGCTGGCATCCACATGGCATTAGTTAGTAGATGCTAATATGTGCTGGTGAGTGGGAGGGAGGGAGGGAGGGAGAGAGGGAGAAAGGAAGGGCTGTTGAACAGAATTCTATATAGAAACAAACTGTATCTTCTAGTTCTGTTCATTTCAAAGGATTTTATGACTTAGAGTCACTCTTATAATATTTAGAAAAATTCTTGCTACCCCAAACATTTCATTTTCTAGTCTACTGTCTAAAAGTCCATAGATAAGGTTTTGGTTCACTGATGTGAACCCAGGGGCGTTCTACCTCCGCGCTACACCCCTGGCCCTATTTTTATACCCTATTTTGAAACCAGGTCTCACGAAGTTGTGGAGGGCCTCACTAAGTAGAGAGAGAGAAAGAGAGAGAGAGAGAGAGAGAGAGAGAGAGAGAGAGAGAGAGAGAGATAGGGAGAGAGAGCGAGAGAGCTGAGGCTGGCCGTGAACCCGGATCCTCCGGTCTCTGCCTCCCAAAGTACTGGGATTACAAGCGTGCGCCACCACGCCCGGCCCAAGTTACTTTATTTTCAAACATAAATTCAGTCCTTTTAGTCATTTATAACTTATATATCAAACCAAAATAGGTTCAACTTAAATTGGAATTTTGCTATAAATGATTTTACTTAGTAGTATCTGACTAAATAGCAATTTGCCATCTCAAATTCACATCTACATTTTTAAGGCAGTAAATTTAACAGAAGGAGTCTCTAATAAATGGTTTATTTTCTCTAATTTAGAGATAGGCTAGAGTTTTGATCAAGGCCTGTTACTTACCACTCATCAAATTTTGGAAAGTCACTTACCTCTTCTGCACCAATATAAATAAAATTAGTGATAGCATTGGAAGAAATACTGAAACCTGCCCCACTGCCCTATTAATGGCCTATGTAAATGTCTGTTACAAATTTCTTAGAGTCGGGCATGGTGGCGCACGCTTGTAATCCCAGTACTTGGGGGTCTGAGACAGGAGGATCTTAGGTTCGCAGCCAGCCTCAGCTACTTGGTGAGGCCCTCCACAGCTTAGTGAGACCCTGTTTCAAGAATAAAGAATAAAAATAGGGCTGGGGGTGTAGCTTGGAGGTAGAATGCCTCTGGGTCCAATCCCCAGTACTGAAAAAAAAATTCTTAGGTGGTTTCAAGAGAGAGCTAAAAAATGAAATCTTAAGTTTTATGCATCCTGTTACAAAAAAAATAAATGATTTTCTTTTACTGAAACTCAAATATACAGATTTCTATTTTAGCTTCTGGGAAACTGCTACTGTTATTTGGATGGATCAAAAAGTGTTTATATTTCTCTTCTATGTAGAATATTCAGAGGGAAATTTCAGGGTAATGCACATTCTTACAAATGCTGACATTATCACTTTCTCTAAGCCGTGTGTGTGTGTGTGTGTGTGTGTGTGTGTGTGT
>PVJS01008481.1:0-52969 GCA_004027185.1 Glis glis
TGTGTGTGTGTGTGTGTGATGTGTAATTTAGATCATGTCTCTCTTTAAGAAAAGAATGAATGCTATCTAGAAGCAAAGAGAAGTTCCCTTACCTCTTCCAGTATTTTCCTCAGTGATTTAATCCTCAGATTTGATGATGTGGTGAAGGACAGAATGAACTGGTTGAGCCTGGATGTCTCTAGCTCTTGAAGAACACTTTTGGTTCAGGCAGCTAGGGCTCAGTACACAGGCTGAGAGGAATCATGATATCCTATTGAAAAATGAGAACCATCTCACTGTAGCCTCTTCTCCATGTCCCTTAATCTCTTCTTTAAATCAGGGATGATGACCTCTGATTCTGTATGTAAGGAGTATGGAAGTCTTCCCTCTTGTCCTCACACAAGAAAAAGCTGAACAAACTGAAAATCAAAAACTTTTCTTAAGTTCATCAGGGAATTGAGGTCCCAGTGTAAAATTCTACCCACTCCCCAAATTAGAGAGACAAATTAGCTCCCCAAATTAGAGAGACAGGCAGATAAAGAGAATCACAGTTTAACAGAGCAGAAACATCCATGGGAGCCACTACAAGGGGTGGAAAACCTGAATTATAGTTGCTGAATGACTGGGCGATCATGTGGACAAATCTGAGAGAGAAAAGTTGTGAAGGGTTCCAGTCTTAGGGGCCTCTCAGGGCTGGGATATAGCTCGGTTGTAAAGCACTTCCCTTAGGGGCCTCTTTACACTTTTGTGAATTTTACCTTCCAGGACCCTATCAGGTCCTCAGAGTGAAGACCAGAACAAAATATCTTCTTGATTCCAGCAGGGGGAGGGAGAAAGTAGACATTTTGAAATATTCCAGGGCACTGTCTCTCTAAAATGGAGATTCTAATAGCTAGACCTCGTAGAGATAGTGAAAGGATTGGGTGTGATCATACATGTAAAGCACTGTGCAGCGCCTGTAAGAGCCGTGTGGCTGTTGTTATTTAGCTGAGAGTTATCCATATCTACTGAAGAAGATGTGCATGAGGCGGAAATCCACAGAGAGGCTTAAAGGACAACTGTGAAAGGGGAGATTGAGGAATACCTTTAAAATGCATGTGTCTTGGAAGAATCATCACAATTTTGTATACTGTCATTTATATACTACCGTGAGATTGTTATTCATTCTCTGCTAAAGTAAAGAGATACAGAAGATTTCTAAAGGCTGCCCTATTTTTCTTTTTTTTTGAGATCCTTTACTTCAGAAGCCAGGGTTAGACTTTAAATCTTCTATACCTTGGCCACTTCCCATTCCCTGGAAAGCAACCTCTCGGCTCAGTGGTTGTCAGTAGTGACAGTAGTGTCTTATTACTTCTCCGCTGGTTCCTGCCAGAGCAAACAGTAGTGGACATATGGAGAAACCGCTGGCCAGAGACTGCAAAGAGCACCACAATTCCAATCCATTCTCAGAGACAAACAGGGAAGATGACAAACCTGTGCACACATAAGGACTTTTGCCAGGGGAAACAGCCTGGGGTCCAGATGACAGATGTTTGGAAAGCCTGATGTTAATATTTTCCTTCTGGGCTTTAAAATTCTAGTCTTTATGTTGGACCTCTCAGGAATTATTTTTATTATTTTTATTTTAATTATTATTTTTCTTTTCTCCAGAAGATAATGATTGAGATTTGAAACTACTGTATTTCTAAACTTCCAATATGTCCCATCTTTACTTTCACCCATTTAATTTTCCTTCCTTCCCTCCCTTCCTTCTTTCCCTCTCTCCTCCCTCCTTACCTCCCTCCCTCTTTCTTTTCTTTTCTTCCTCTTTTTTTGATAATTTACTCTTATTCTTCCTCCCACTGACCCTCAGGCTATTGTCAATAGTAGTGGTTGAACATAGTAACTTTAAAATGACTTCTTTTTGTTTTTCTCATCAGATCCATAAAATGGCGTAGTATAGTTTAGGTTTTTTAAGTGCCCAAGCAAATCTCTGAAAGTAATTCGTTTTTCCCAATTAGTTTGAAAAGCAAATGTCAACAATTCTGAAGTAGGTTGTGGCTGCATGCATGAGTCAGAGGTAATCTGTTTGGTCCCTGGTCAGTAGGACTTCTGGGGGGATTAGAATTGAGATTTAAAATGGCACTTCAATTAAATCCATGATCTATTCACTGTTACTGAGACAAGTCACACCTAGAGTGATTGCACATTGGCTTTCCAAGGCACCAATGCTCAAAGCTAAGAATGTGCTTCAAATGTTTTGAATTCCATAATGACATTTGGGAGATCTAATCCATAGAACTGTATATTTAACAGGTTGTATATTTTATATTCTAAAGGTCTCATCCATAGATTTGTATGGTCAACAGATTAAAAAGTTAATTGCTATTTGTTTAAAAACTGGTTGCCATTTTGATCAGGGTCTTAGATTAATATATAAAATAGATATTGACAAACTTTAGAAATGATACAAATTTGAAAGGGATTAATATTTTTTATTAAATAACACAAAAGTGCCAGACAGAATCAGATTGTGTTTTATTTTTTATTTTGTGGCACTGCGGATTGAACCCAGAGGCATTCTACCTCTGAGCAACACCCCCAGTCCTATTTTAGCTTTTGTTTTGAAACAGGGTCTCACCAAATTGCTGAGGGCCTCACCTAATTGCTGAGGCTGGCCTTGACCCTGCAATCCTACTGTCTCAGCCTCCCAAGTAGTGGGATTACAGGAGTGCACCACCACACACAGACAGAATTGAATCTTAAATGAATAAATAAAAAAAAGAAATTTAATAGGATACATGTAAAGATCAACATTTCCACTAAAAAAGTAAATTTCCAAACATAGGGCAGGGATCCAAGACACCTATGTTCATAACAGTTATTGTGAAAAAAGTGCTTTGCATTTTAGGAGTTTTCACTGTTAAGTGTGATGGGATACAATAGTCTCAGTATACTCTGCATTGCCAGATAAATATCTAGAATTTTGTGACCAACCGATTGTGGGAGCCACACATGGGATTTTAACAATTTGAAGAGATGTCAGTTTTAACCTAGCAGGATGTGCGGGATTTTTCAGACATGCCCTTTGTAGGGAGAGAGGCTAAAGAAGTTGGGATCATCTATGTAGGAGGAAAGAAAGCTTATGGAGCCATGATTAGTTCCCTCAGATACCTGAAGTTCTCTCAGGCAAATCAACTCTCTTGATTCAGAAGGCCAGAGTCTAAAACACAGGGGTACACAGGAGGTGTGTTTTGTTTTGTTTTGTTTTTGCAGTAGTGGGGATTGAACAAAGGGTGTTCTACCTCTGAGATGCACCCAAGCCCTGTTTTAGTTTTTATTTGGAAACAGAATCTCACTAAGTTGCTGAGACTGGCTTTGAACCTGCGATCCTCCTGTCTCAGCCTCCCAAATACTGGGATTATAGGCATGTGCCACTGCACCTGGCTTGGAGAAGTGTATATTAACTCAAATCTAAGAAAGATTTGGGTTCACAATTGGAGTCATGCAGTTCAGCAATGAAACAGGCCACTTCGTAGCATAGCAAAGCTGCTGTCACTCGGTGTGAAGGGCTAGGCTGGGACTCTAACCTGAGATACTAAGATGCCATGGAAGGGACTCTGGGGATGCGTGGAACCTTGCACTGCCCTGATGACTATTTCCAGTGCTATTATTCTTTCTATTTTCAAATTCAAGATTAATGCCATTTGAAGAGTTACTTTTATTTATCTTTCATGACATATGATTTGCTCTCTGGGTGGTAACTTTATGCCTATTCATGTTTTCAAATTTCAGCTATATTTTCCCATAAAAATTTTGAGAATGTTCACATGAGTTAGTATTTAGAGGTGTCAGTAAATTTGCATAGCTATTGTCTGTAAGCCCCTTTGATATTCATATGCTGTCAAATTGCTTCATTTCTATTCTCACCAAAATTAGGGTTGTCTCTTCATCTTCTGAACCACGCTTTATTTCAGTGGTCTGAAGTTTTACAAAATGCTCATATATTCTCAATTCACATTTTTGGCTCTTTGTGTATCTTATTGGGGCTATAAAACAGTAAATAGTGGGAAAAAGAGAAAACAATAAAAAGTCTCAAAAATAAGAGAGTTAGTAAATTCTTCTAATTAGTCCTTCAGAGATTCTGCCCCAAGGAGAATTCCTCTGGATACACATATGCACCAGCTCCATCTCCCTCATCTTAGACAGCCTCTAATGTTCCCATCATATTCTTTGTTGCCTAAACAACAAAGTATATTAGCCCTTGAAATGATAGATGTTGCTTCCCCAGTATGGTTTTCTCCAAGTATATCCCCACAACTACATTCAAAATGTCTATATATTGGTGATATCTATCTTTCTTCAGTTCTAGAATTAATTTAATTTGGAGCAGGATCTGGATTAAAAGCAATAGTCTTTATCACATTTCCTTTTTTTGTAATTTTATTGGTGCAATATGATTATACATTGTAGTGAGATTCAAAGTGATACATTCATATATGCACACAACATCTCTTGGAGTGGTTTTCTCCTAACCCCATCCCATTACTTCCTTCCTCCCTCCTTGCACATGCTAGTAAGGTTGTTAGTGGTACCTTCATATATTTATTATTTAGTCTATTATTTATTATTTAGTCTGTTTCCTTCCTCAAGCCTCCTTTTTCCCCTTCCTTCTCCCCCTGCCCCATTCCCTTTCACTATTCTACTGATCTCACTCCTTATTATCTTAATGAAGTTCCTTTTCTGTCTTCTCTCTAGCTTCCACATATAAGAGAAAACATATATTTCTTGACTTTCTGAGACTGGTTGATTTCACTTAGTGCAATGTTCTCTAGTGTCACCAAAGTTGGTTTTTTGAGAAGATTAACAAGATTGATAAACTCTCAGCCAACCTAACCAAAGAGAAAGAGGGAGGGAGGGAGGGAGGGGGGAGAGAGAGAGAGAGAGAGAGAGAGAGAGAGAGAGTGAGAAATGAGCCAAATTAATAAAATAAGAGATTAAAAAGGAGATATCACCATTAGACAGTATGGAAATCCAGAGGATAATTAGGAACTATTTTGAAACTTACATTCCAATAAATTAGGAAACCTAGAAGAAATTGAAAAATTTCTAGACCCATAAAAACTACCTAAATTGAACCAAGAGGATATAGAAAACCTAAATAGGCCAATAACAAGTAAAGAGATTGAAGCAGTAATAAAGAGCTTTGCAACAAAGAATAGCCCAGGACCAGAAGGATTCACAGCTGAATTCTGCAAGACCTTTAAAGAGGAACTAATCCTAATGCTCCTCTAATTATTCCATGAAATAGAAAGAGATGACATACTTCCAGACTCATTCTATGAAGCCAGTATCACCTTGATGCCCAAACTGAATAAAGACACTTCAAGGAAAGAAAAATAGAGACCAATATCCTTGATGAACATAGATGCAAAAATTCTTAATAAAATACTAGCAAATTGCATTCAGAACCACATCAAGAAGATCCACATCATGACCATGTTGGTTTCATTCCAGGGATGCAAGGATGGTTCAACATTCACAAATCACAGATAGAACCAAGAACAAAAATCACATGGCCATCTTTATCACATTTTCTGGAAAGGTAACCTGGAGACTCACAGGTCTTAGTTGGAGCATCACCTTAGGGTTGTGGACTGCGGCACACAGTAGGTTAGTAGGCTGAGTAAATGAGCAGCACTAGGAAATTTAAACTGTGTCTTTTCTGGCTACAGCTTTGCTGAACATTCTTGATCCAGAACCTAAAATTTAGGCTGAAAAAAAATGTAAAACAACCTTCTTAATGAGGGTCATTTGCAAGCCTATTGATTTAGTATCTCATGGGGGGAGTATTAATTGGTAAAAGGGCTGTCTGCAGGAATGGCGTTGCCAAACAGAACAATCACCTGGCTTTCTGGGACATCAGAAGTCATCAGAGTAGAATTCATTGTTCAAATTGATAGCCCAGAATTATAATCCCATTTTTCCCTTGGTTAACTGCTTGTGCTGGGGGTGAAGGGGGTTACCTTAGCACATGGGCTGCACAGCTAGCAAGGATGGGGGCAGTGATATCTGCCTGTTTTATCAACCCAGTTTTGCCTACTAGCAAACACTCCTTACAAGTCATCACAATTACTGAGTGTGTCTGTGTTATTATGTGGACTTGAAAAGAGAAATACGTATGCTTACATTTAATAAGAAAATGTGAAATTCAATCAGAATCTTTATTGGCCTTAAATTTCATGATACATGCAGATTTTCCTTTTGTCCTTATTCTTAAACCAATAATTGCATTTTCTTGCTGGCAATAAGTATCAGTGGAAGGGGAATATGGTATCTCACTACATCCTCTTTTCCCTTCTCTTCAGTTATCTGTAAATTCTCTCTCTCTCTCTCTCTCTCTCTCTCTCTCTCTGTCTCTCTCTCTCTCTTCTCTCTCCCTCTCTTATACACACACACACACACACACACACACACACACACACACACAACTTAGATGAGCCTGAATACTGTTAGCTGTTTCTTCCACCATCTACTGGGACTTCCTTTGCCCTCCTGCCTCCTATATTAGCCCACATCACTGGGTTGTTGTGAAGGTTAAATAAGTTACAGTGCCTGGCACATTGTTTGAACTATTTGAATTTGCCATCATCACTATTTTTAATTTGAAAGAGACTGTCATTTATGTCAAAATGTTGATTTCATACACTACTAATAGATGGAATGAAGATATACTTTGGGTGTACTTTCCTAGAAAATAAGAGAGACTAATAATTTAGATAATGCAAGAAGAAACACCCTGCTGTTCAGTCACTTTGGTGTCTCCATCACTGAGATTACAAAGTTTCAGAGCCCTTATGCCTTGGCCAATTCCTCATATCTTTGCTTTTCATGTTACCCTTAGAGATGCCTCCTTTGGTGTCTTTGATTGATTCTGAATGCTGAGCAGTGACAAGCACCAACACAGCTGGAAAGAGCTGTAAGATCTGCAGTTCTGTCTTCCAGCAGGGAATTATTGCCATGGATACCAGCATCAGAGAAAGACTGGGGAGCACTCTCCACTTGCCTCCTGAGTGTCTGACATCTGTTTCTGGCAAGGCCAATAATGAATGTGCTACTAGTTTCATATCAAATGGGAGACTGATGCACACCTGTTTTTTTTTCCCCCTCCTCACAGATGGCCTCTGCCCAAGATGCCAGGTATGGCCAGAAAGACTCCTCTGACCAGAACTTTGACTACATGTTCAAACTGCTGATCATTGGCAATAGCAGTGTGGGGAAGACATCTTTTCTGTTCCGTTACGCTGACGACTCCTTCACATCTGCATTCGTCAGCACAGTTGGAATCGATTTCAAAGTAAAGACTGTATTCAAAAATGAAAAGAGAATCAAGCTTCAGATTTGGGTAAGTGACTTTGAACTGAGGATGATCTTCAGTCTGGAGTGTTGGACATTTAAGTGTGTAAGGGAAAAACTCTCCGCCTTTTTCTGTCCCCATGGGGTCCACAAACTTTGATTTCTACCTTCTTTGCTATAGAACATTCTGGTTCAAAGACAGTGGGTGATGCCTTTTGAAGGCTTTTTGTCAAGTGGTGCTCCTTAACAGTCTCTGGAAGAAAAAACAACACTAAACTTCTATTGTGTTGGTGTCAGAAGGAACACTCAATGAGAAGTCTGGCTCTGACTTTTGTGATCTTTGTGACCTTGTGCGAGTCTGTGAATCCTTCTGTCCCATTTTTTGTTATCTATAAACTAGGCCATATAGATCTGGCCTTTTAGGTCACAGGAAGCAGCCTGCCCTGAGCATTTTAGAAGAGAAGGCTAACAACCAAATATAGGGAAAGCTATGGTTAGTTCCTTCATAAAGTTGAACATAGTCTATCTCTTTTTTTGGTACTGGGGATTGAACTCAGGGGTATTCTACCTTTGGGTTATACCCCAACCTTTCTTTTATTTTTAAATTTTGAAACAGGGTGTTGCTAAGTTGCAGAGGGTCTTGCTAAGTTGCTAACGCTGGCCTCAAACCCATGATCCTCCTGTCTCAGCCTCCCAAGTACTGGGATAACAGGTGTGCACCACTGCACCTGGCTGAACGTCGTCTACTTGTCATTCACAATCTTTGTATTTTCAGCTCTAAAAGCTATGTTTACATACTCAAATTAAACAAAACAAATGAAACACAATATTTATTTGGAGCAGGGTCATCGTTAAGTACAAGGTTCCCCACAAATTTTGAGACCATTTAGTTTGCTTCCTATCTCTTCCCATTGCCTGAAGATTAGAGGTTTCTTAATTAAATCATTGGGATAAATTTAAGAGAGTAGGGAGCAAGAAACAGGAAAAAAAAAAAGCCCCAGATATGTTTGTAATAGGTCTAAGGCAATATAAGAGATGAAGCAACCAGAAGATTGGTTACACCAAGAGAGATTTATTTGGTAAATAAATGTTTTGTGGATATCACAGTATGCACAAGTTGGATGTTTCTGAGTCAGCTTTGTCTCCTTTGTCTTGCTCACTTGTACCTCTACCACTCAGGGTGATTCTAGCTATAAACAGGTATTTCCCAAGAGGCGTTTTCTGCCTCCTTCTGAGTCATTTCTGACAGCTACTACCATTTAGTGCTGGTAACACGATTGATCTGTAGGACTGATGGTAAGTTTCCTTTCTTACAAATGGAAAACTGAAAGACAAACCCCAGAGTGTGGCATTTAAATTTTTTTTTAACAAAAGAGACCTTAATTACAATATCTATATAAACAACATGACCTTTAAACATTTTAAAATCTTATGAGTAAAATTTAAACATGCATATGCGTAGACAGGTGAACTCTTAGGCAGTTTATAATAGATTGTTACTGTTTTACTTATTCTAACTCTGGAGTCTGCCAAGTCTAACTAGAACTTGCATAAGAGCGTGGACAATTAGATCTCAGGCTAAGCATCTTCATTCTCTAAAGTTGCTTTGTTGGGATGATCTTTGCTTAGTAACGCTGACTTTGGTCCTTGTGGACATTAGTCACACCCCCCATGTATGGAGACAGAGCCCTGTCCATTGCTTTCACATTTAGGGCCTGGTTCATTCTCTTCCTCTTGAGCTTCAGGCAACCAACTGTTATATGATAAATTTCATGTTCAGTTTTAAGAAAGGTCCCTTAACTCTCAGGCGCTGTGGTGTGTTGAAATTAATTTCATTTGATGACCACACATCTCTTAACTCCATGACAGTATTCTTTCTGCTCATATGAAAGAACAATCATTCCTCTGTCTAACAGCTCCTCGTTTCTCCTCTCTTCTTTACATTTTAATGATATTTTAGAATGTTTGTTGTAATCATTTAGATAAAACACCAACATGATGTATTCAGCCAGTCTTATCATCATTAGCAATTTTTCCATCTAGGTTTTTGACAGAAATTCTTTGTTGCAGTACAAAACCATCTATCCTTAAAGCAAAGCAATTATGTTTTAAATAATGTAAATTATTTCTCAGACTTAAGAAAATATCTTTTTTTAAAACACAATACTCCTGGATGTGGTGGTACACACCTGTAATCCCAGT
Source organism: Glis glis (assembly GCA_004027185.1). NCBI lineage: Eukaryota > Metazoa > Chordata > Mammalia > Rodentia > Gliridae > Glis > Glis glis. Next base: position 9,517 of record PVJS01008481.1, read on the forward strand.
ACTTGGGAGACTGAGACCGGAGGATCACAGGTTCCAGGCCAGCACACATTTAGTAAGACCCTGTTTCAAAATAAAAAGTAAAAAGTACTGGGAGTTTGGCTCAGAAGTAGAATGCCCCTGGGTTCAATCCCCAGTAGCACCAAAAGAAAACAAAACAAGACGGAATGTTGATACTAGGCCAGAGCGCGTTCCATTCACTGTTCTTGACGCTGAGGTTCAGGTGTTTCTGCCATTGTCTCACTTCTGCATGAATATTGCCCTTCTCTGAGCCAGCTGAAGCCAGCTCAGATCCTTGAGTACTTTTACTCTGCTGCCTCCTGTGTTTCTCCGTTTCTGCAAAGTCATGCAAAGCCTCTGACATGTCGTTCTTTTCACACTCGTCTGTAATCCTCCCCATAATCCACTGCTTCTTTCTAAAACCTCCAAATCTCTTCACAGCCAGCCCAGCCTGGGACCTCATTCCAGGGCTCCATTCCCTTATTCTGGGGACACCCACAACCCCCTCGGGGGTCAGTCACTTGGGATCCTTCACCTTTCCCTCTCTTCACTCACAACAGTAGTTTAATGGCCATTGATAGCTTTGCAATTAAAACCTAATGTCATTTTTCCCTCTTTAGGTGCATTGGTGGCTCTTAATGCACATGTGGTTCTAGAAGCATGGAAATTAGTATTACATTAGTGTACACTAGTGTACATCATCTGCTCGGCTAGATTGTGACACATTCAAAAGAAGTACTACACAAAGATTTTGTGCTTACTGACCTTGTAGCATAGAGAAAATAATGCTTGTGGAATAATTATGCACTTCCACAAGCAAATACCAAATGGAATAAATAGTATACATAGCTATTGAATAAGTATTTTCCTTATCTATTAATTCTTATCTCTTATTAAGAATCAAAAGCCTTATCTTAACCACCTATTCATTCATTCCTACTTTACCTGAGAAATCTGAGATGGGAGAATTTAAATAATTTGTTCAGGGTCATATATGGTGAGTGACTGAGAGGGAATTCCAGGATGGAGCCAGCAGATTCTAATGCTGGGTGTGTCCCCTTCACTGTGCTGCTGTAATTAAGAGGTGTTAAAAAATCGGGCCGGGTGTGGTGGCACACTCTTGTAATCCCAGTACTCGAGAGGCGAAGACCGGAGTATCCGGGTTCACAGCCAACCTCAGCTACTTAGTGAGGCCCTCTGAAACTTCGTGAGACCCGGTTTCAAAATGAAGTATAAAAAATAGGGCTGGGGGTGTAGCTCGGAGGTAAAACACCTCTGAGTTCAATCCCTGGTACCGCAAAAAAAAAAAGAGGTATTAAATACTATACTGTTTTGTGAAGATGAAAATCTTGGGCAATGCATCCTGAGATACTGAATTGTGAGTGTGTGTGTGTGGTACTGGGGATTGAACCCAGGGGCATCCTACTTCTGAGCTATACCCCCAGCCCTATTTTATTTTTTTATTTTGAAACAGGGTCTCATTAGGTTGATGAAAGTCTCACTACTTGCTGAGACTGTCCTTGAACCTGCGATCCTCCTGTCTCCGCTTCCCAAGTACTGGGATTACAGGTGTGTGCCACCATGCCTGGTCTGAAAATGTTTTTGAAATGGTCTGACCATCTCAATGAACTATAGCATGCAGGGGAAAATAATAAGTAGTAATAGGGTAGTATGTTTAACTATAGCACTGTCCATAATAATTCCAGGGATCCTTGATTTATTCTATAAGTGTGCTGAAAAATATTTAGTTGTGTATAGCTATTATTGTTTAACAATTTTGGCAAATCATGTTTAAACACTGATGGTTTGTTGTCTCATTGTTGGTTTTTTGTTGTTGTTTTTTGTTTGTTTCTTTCTTTTTTTTTGGTACTAGGGATTGAGCCCAGCTCTACCTCTGAGCTACACCCTCAGCCACTTTTGTTTTTTACTTTGAAACAGGACCTCGCTAAGTTGCTGAGAGTCTCTTTAAGTTGGTGAGGCTGGCCTCGAACCTGAGATCCTCCTGTCTCAGCTTCCCAAGTACTGGCCTTATAGACGTGTGCCACTGTGCCCAGCTTATTATGTTTTAATAACCAATTAACTGTTCTTCCAAGCTTGTAGTATTTTTATGCACTTATATTAATGTGTAACTAAGTCACTAAGATGTCTACATCATCTTATCCTGTTCTATATTTCAAAGCCAAAGAAGCAAACAATTTTGTAGTGTGAAAACCGTCATGGATTAGTTCATTGCACTATGATCTTCACCAAGACAGGTTGCAGATGTCGATATGATTCTGATAACTTTCTTACTGTTTAGCTGCCCATAAGTAGAACCAATTTAGGAAACGAAGCTCTAGAGAGGCTAAGTGATTTGACCTTATAGTTAGTGACAAAGCAGAATCTAAAATCCAGGTCTTTTTGCTAGCTGCTCCAGTCTGATTTCTACTATACCAGGTTCACTCTCAACGTAAGTGTTGTTTTCTGAAAATTATGGTAAATCTCACATTTGGTTGTCACTGGAATCCAGTAGGCAAAGAAAAATTAAATTTGAGGCCAGATTTCAGGTAGTATTTCTAAGATGTCAAGAAGAAAGACCCTGCTTGGGTAGACTCTCCTGTTTTTCCACTTTGATTGTTTGCTTTATTTTTCCTCATGTGCTGCATAGGGATTTTCTGATCCATAAACTGGACTACTGGATTTTCAATGGTCCATCATTCAACTAAAGGATTTTAACGGCTGCTAGAAACATTGACATCTCTTCCGGGACATGTATTACTCACTCTCTATGGAAGTTAATTATTACCTTGGAATAAACTTGGTTAGAGAAATGTCATCCTTCATTTTTACTTAGTTATAAACCTTGAATACCATTAGTTTATTTACAAATCCTTTCATCCTTTGCTATAGTAACATTTCTTATTATATTTTCATTTTTGGGATTCTCAAATCAAAAAGTTTCCAAATTTCAGAGAATCCAAATGTTTGGGTGGTTCTATTTTTTGTGTCTCTTTAATGCTATTAGGATTATATTGGGGGAAAATTGATGGTGATTTTTAACTTAAATTATAGAAAAATATTTCACAGCTGGGATCTATAACATTTTGCTTCTAATTTAAGAATTAGTTTAAATTTGAAAAAGGCTACATGGAGTGAATTTACTCCCAATAAAAAATTGAAAAATAATAGGGTATCCATTGCTGAGAGGAATATCACCTGTATTTATTTTCCATGTCTAGATTGGTAGTTAAGAACACTGAGCCTTAGAGAAATATTTGCAAACTAAAGAGTGCTGGCAATTACTGAAACTAGACTATCTGGATGGCCAAGCATGACAGCATGGTTCCCCTATATAATTGACAATTTCCTTTGCTTAAAAAAAGGACAGGATTTCCTGTTTTATTGAGTGTATACTGTTCAAGTCCAAAACCCAGGATTGACTTTAATCGAAGGCTTAACATGCAAAATGTACAACCTGATTAGAGAATATAGATTCAAAAGAGGCAGGGGAGCCAGGCCTGGTGGCGCATGCTTGTAATCCCAGTACTTGGGAGGCTGAGACAGAAGGATCTGGCCAGCCTCAGCTACTTAGTGAGGCCCTCCGCAACTTAGTGACATTGTGTTTCAAAAATTAAAAAAAGAATAAAAAATAGGGCGGGGGATGTAGCTTGGAGGTAGAATGCCCATGGGCTCAATTCCCAGTACCAAAAAAAAAAAAGAGTCAGGTGAAGGTTGGCAGAGGGGATTACTATTTCCTCAAAAATCAGAGCAAACTTTTATGATTTTTACTTTCTCTCTCTCTTTTTTCCATCCTCGCTTTTCCTTGTTCCTTGTCTTTTGTCTTCCTTCATTCCTCTTTCCTTCTCTCCCTCCCATTTCTGAGCGTTGTCTTGGCTGAGTTATTGAGAAACTCATCCTCAGGGTATTCAGAGGACAGAACTGTCACACAGAAATGTGCACTTTGTGTACTGGACACGGGCACTGAGCAGGGTGTTCAGGGGGGCTGCTCTCCAGGGAGAGCTCCGCCTGCTGAGCCTCGTGCTCTTGCTCAGAGCTGTCTGTGCCCATCTCCAGGAAGCAGGGTGCTTTTCCTCTTCGAAACACTGCTATCTGGTCATTAATTATGTGCCTCCCGCTCTGCATGCAACCGAAAGTGATTCTGACTCATACAGCAACGATATGTGAAAGCAGTTGCTATGTCAAAATCTAATGAAGGAGCCGGGCGTGGTGGTGCACACTTGTAATCCCAGTACTTTGGGAGGCGGAGACTGGAGGATCCTGGTTCGCGGCCAGCCTCAGCTCTCTCTCTCTCTCTCTCTCTCTCTCCCTGTCTCTCTCTCTCTCTACTTAGTGAGGCCCTCCACAACTTCATGAGACCTGGTTTCAAAATAAAGTATAAAAAAATAGGGCCGGGGGTATAGCGCGGAGGTAGAATGCCCCTGGGTTCAATTCTCCGGTACCGCAAAAAAAAAAAAATCTAATGAAGGAGATAGTATAAACCCACCCAGAGAAGGATAGCAGCCCTTCCTTTTTAGTGGAGACCTAGAGAAAGAAGGCATTTTACAATATGTTTTATTATGTAGGTACAGTAAGCCCAACAGATCAGCAGATGAGTGCTGTTGAAAAGACATTTCATAGGCGGGTGCAGTGGCACATGCCTGTAACCCCAGTACTTGGGAGGCCGAGACAGGAGGATTGCCAGTTTGGGACCAGCCTCAGCAACTTAGTGAGACCCTTAGCAAGTTAGTGAGACCCTGTTTCAAAATCAAAAATAAAAAGGACTGGGGGTAAGCTCAGAGGTAGAACACTCCTGGGTTCAATCCCTAGTGCCACAACAAAAATAACAACAATAAAACAATAAAAATGAAAAGATAGTTTATTGCATTCACAGATCACAAGAGAAAGGTACATGGTTAGGGGGCACACAGGTAATCAGAAGTCACCATGATGGTTGGGAGGAGAGCAGGAACTGTGTGCAAGAGTTTCATCTGTGATTTATGCAGGGAAGGATGGGAAAGGCAGGAAAGCAGGCTTAGGTTTGGCTAGTTTGATCATTTTAGCAGGTTCTGAGGCATAGGGGCCATCCCAAGTTGTCTGGTACCCGGCCCTGGAGTGACAGAGCAAGTTTATAGTGGCTCACAATATTACAGCCCCATAAGGGAGGTGGCTGGGGTGTGAGCTTTTGACTTGTTGGTTTGCCTTTGAAAAGCACACTCCAGTGATTTGTTTACTTATCTTTAGGAACTGACTAACCCAGAGAGGAGCAGTCCATCTAGGATCAGTAAGGCCTCAGAAGTCAAAGTATCAGAATAAAAAGTAAATTAGTAGAAAATATGATTAGTACAGAGGAAAGGTTCTCAGAGCCCTAGGGGCAACCTCTGTCACTGATTCCACCCTGACAGGAACTATAATCCCAAATGTTCTCTGCAGGCTCACAGTATTTGGGGACCTAGAACACTGGGTCAAGAAAAGATATCACAAATTTTCTGGCCCAACCTAGTCATTGATACTCAATGATACTAGTTGTATCATTAATAATAACAACATCTATGAAGCCTAGTGCTGGCCCATAAAGAATGCCCCTTATCTTTATATGCATCCTACAATTTATATTTTGCCACACCCAATGAGGGAAGGTAGTATTAGAGCCCTATTTTATAGATGAGGAAAAAGAGAATGAGAAAGATAATGTCATTTGTCCAAGGTCACAGCCAAGGTATGTCAGCAATAGGATTCCAACCCAAAGCCCCTGCATTTAACCACACAGTATAAATGAGGTCCAGGGAGGCCAAAATTTGTTGGACTTTTCAGAGTATTTGATATTAAATCCTGCATATCTGGATCTCATGCAAGCACTTTTTCTACACTATGTAATTGCTCATTAGCTTTCAGTATTCCCTTATTACCTGTTCCAAGAAATTATTTATAGTTAGAGAAAAAAGATCAGTTGGAACTTACTATCAGCCAGCAGGAGCATTTTGTGCATGGTCTGTTTTGTGTTTAAAACGCATAGATGTGCACAGTAGGAGGGACTGGAGCACATTCAACAGACTAATTCCTGCAATGCCTGTTTCCAGTCTTGGGGAACTTGCATACAACCAAGAGTGCATGGAGGAAAGAGCCTGAGTGAAAAGCAACGAGTGCCTATGGGAAAATATTCCTGCCCGTAATCTTCTCGTTTGGTGCACATTTAGCCTAGTCACCTGCCTATTGATTTCAGGATGTGTTCAAATCCTCTAGTCTATTTATAAGGAACTGACATGCTCTGCCCAGACAAGCTCCTTAAGAGAACCACCGAAGCCAGTGACAGCTGCCAGGGCCATTCTTGGTGCTGTCATTTGTATGCTCTTTCCCCATCATATTTCTTCTAACTTAGCATCTGCTTCCCCTGAGAGTTTGAGAAAGGCAAGATTTCTTTTCCCTTCAGAGCAGAAGCTGATAATACTGTGCGAAATGTCAAAATGCATGAAACCATTTGCTCTGTCAGGCAGCTGAAAGCAGCATTCCCTGCATCCCACTGTGTTTAAACCACTCTTCCCAGCATCAACAAAACACACAGGATGGCAAAGACTTTGTTCTGGGTCTAAAAGAGCTTACCAACTATGTGGGAAGACAGGAAAACAAACATGGTAGAAAGAATCAGATGCTATAATTCCAAACACTCTCTCCACAGGTGCTCTCCATGGTGGATCACTCTCTCCATGGTGGAGCAATAACTATTCCACCAAGGGATGGAGTGGCCCAATGGCTAGAACAAGGACTTTAGAGTCTTGTGATCCAGGGTCCAAATGCTGCCCCTGATTCTCACTAGCTGGATGACCTCAAGCTCTCAGTTCTCCATTTACTGATTTGCAAGATAGGGAACATAATATCTACCACTGAGCTGCTAAGTGTTTACTATTATAAATGATTATGCTTTGTTCAATACCAGACTAAAACAGATACTCAAATAATATTAGTTCTTTTCTAAAAACAGTATACCAATGTTCAGTCTTATGTATTTAGGCTAGTAATCTAATCAAATCAAATACTTGTTGGGTGCCTAGTATGTGCTAGTAGGTGTTGGGATTACAACAGTAAAGGATGTGCTGGGTCTGCAAAAAGGGGCCAACCATCTGATGGGGAAATAGAATTCCAGCCACGGTTATAAATGACCCCGAAGGCTTGAGTACAGTATGTGCAGGAAAGAGGCCTAACTCAGTCTTGGGCACTCTGAAAACCTTTACTGGGTGCATCCCTATCTAAGCCGAGAACTGACAAATGAAGAGGAATTATTTGTTCTTTCCTTCACTCATTCTATCAACCATTATTGAATTTTTACTATGTGTTAGGCCCTGTGAAGGAATTTGGGATTGAAAGTAAATACATCAAAGAATACAGATTGTGATAAGTGCTATGGAGAAATCATCAGAGCAGCCTGATAATTGAAAAACAACAACAGAGGAGGGAAAAGCTATTTCAGGTAGATGATCGAGGGGGTTTATAATGAGATGAGAGCTGAGCTGAAGCCTGCAAGATAAGAAGAAGCCAGACATTTATAGAATGGGGGTTAGCTTTCACCTTGAAAGGGAGAGATTTTATTTTTTTATTATTTTTCTGTAATAGCCACCTACAGAGCCTTTATTGCCTACTATTTGTTTATCAGTTCCTGACTTTCCATTTTGCCATCCATTTGAGCAGGGATGGATTTAGACTACTGGGGCCTGATGCTTTTACAGTTTGCTGATTCTTTTTAAGGAAAGAGATGCAAAAATATATTTTGCAAATGTGACAGAAAGCAGATGACCATGTGAACACATCATTGGGGCCTGCTCAGCAGGAACCTGAAGCCTAATCTTCAGTCAGCTTCATAGCCATTTGTCTTTTACTGTTGTGGAAACTTTGCCTTCATGTCTGTAGGGACTGAAGGCTATATGTGGGTGTTGAGAAGCAGTCACAACTAATGCAGAAGTGGAATACACAGTGGGAATGTGTAGGCAAAGGTGACAAAACAGTGGGACAGAGGAGGGGCACTGGGGCAGGAGACTGGACTCCAGGCCTCTCTGTGTAACCTTGAGCAAGATGACTTAATCTCTCTAGGCATCTGATCTGTAAAATGAGCATTGTGTATTCAATGAAAAAAATAAAAAAGTAAGCAAAAACTGGCACTCCATGATCCCTTAGGTGCCAGTAGAATTGTATATGCTTTATAGGTAGTAAGCAATCTAATTGTCATAAAAACCCTGAGATAGATGCTACTCTTACCTTCAGTTTGCAGATAAGGAAACTGGGGCACAGAGAGTGAATACCTTGCCCAGGCCATACATCTAATAAATGGTCAGCAGATTTGAACTTGAGCTCCTCCTAGCTTTGGAGCTTTTTCTCTTAAATCATTCACTGTGCTTTTGAGTAAGTACTCTGGACCAGATTACTCTCACTCTATAGAGTATCCCTGTAGTAAGTAAGTGTGCAACCCACATATGACAGGGTTTTCATTCAAAGATTTAGTTTATTTAACATTTTGCCAATTTAAATCTTCAATTAGCTGAATTACTCTATGGCTAATGTTACAGACCTTGTGGATCAGTAACTTATTCAGCCAAGAGGTGAAGTGTGGCCCATTTGCTAGAGCAAGGACTTTGGAGTCTATTGATAACTACTGCTTTCAAGTAAGGACTCTCGACAGACTCCGTGATGCTTACAGTAACCATGATGTGTTGGTACTAATACAGCTCTTTTGAAAGATATGAGGAAATTTCCCCCTGATCACATAGTTCTTTTCACTGCTTTTCAAGTAATGTTAAATATTATGACTCTCATTAAAATAAAAAATCAGAAGTGCTGCTTATTCATGGAAAAAAAACTTTCAGAAATTTATATGAAGAAAATGAACAAGTTATGACATTGTATTTTTACCCAGATTGATATCTTTTATGACACTCCAGGTAACTGGGTTCCTACAGGACATCTGTCCCAAGACTGCTTAGTTCTCAAACCTTCTAACAACTGGAATGCCATCTTTGATTGTGAAGAGTGGCAATTCTGAATAACTAAAGTTTCATTCAGATAATTGAAGGTTTAGATTGTCAAAATGTTAAATAAATTAAATCTTTGAATTAAAATCCTGTCATAGAACATGTTGTGTACATTTACTTACCTCAAGAGTATTAAGAAAAAAAAAAGAACATGAAAGATAAGGCAGTTCTCTCAGGATTATCAGTGTGAGTGAACCCCTCCTTGTGATGACTTCTCCACTTAGTGATCATCGGAAGATGTCTTCTGTATTCTTAGGGTTACTTGTATTTTCCTTTTCTTTCTTCAGTGTCCACTTGTCCCCCTTCATGTCTCTAGCTGTATTCCTTTCCTGTTCTAATTTTTTACTTCCTTTCTGTTGTTTTATTATAGGCCAAGTTTCTCACATTGTTAGCCAAATTGAAAGGAAAAGTGGCTCAGAGTGCAAGTATGAGAATCTTTTTTATTAATAAGCATGAACTTTGCCATATGGATACTGGGAAGTCTAATTTGACCTCACAGAAGTTTCTCTTCACTACTCTATTATAATCTCTGTATTTACCAACTAAAATGTTTAACTTGTCTGAACACATTGTTGTTAGTTTGACATTAGGCCTATTCTGGAATTATTTGGTTCTGAATCCCCCCCCCAAAGACCAATACCACATTGTGTTTTGTGATTATGATTGGACTCCAAGGCCAGGATGTCAGAGTTCTCATCGTTGTTCTATTAACTTTAGCAAGTTAATTACCTTTCCCATGCTTCAGGTTTTCCATCTATAAATTGGGGTCAATAATACTTTGTTTACTGTCTTATTAAAAAGATTAAATAAAATGATGTTTATAAAGTTCTTAGCACAGTACCTGGCACATAGAAAGTACCCAATAAAAAAAGTCATTTTTATTTCTCATATCCTTTATTTTCCCAGTATGAACCTCACCTATATAACTTCAGACTTCCTGGTACTAGAAATGGACTTCTTAGGTCATAAATTTCCAGTTCTAGTGCAGGTAGACATTTATATAATGAACTTTAATTTTTGATATTCTGATATGGTAATGAAATACACACGCAGACAGACAAGGTGAAACATCTTCTGGACACACAGGCTTCTCTCAGTGGCCACTGGCAAATTCTAATATGCTCCCAAGCAGTCCACTGTGTGGTTGAGGTGTTTCCTGGTGTTTTGAAGCTATCTGTGCATTTAAATAGAGTCATCAGCTGTACAAGGAAAGCAAGCCCATACAGCTTGTTTATTAAATGCTCATAAAATTGATATCCTGTCCTAGAACAAAACAATTATAAATCATTGGATCCATGGAGAACTGTTATTAAAATGCTGGGATATGATTTCCTCGGGATGCTGTCTAGTGACACTGGCAGCTTTTGGTCTAACGTGTGAGCTGAGCTGTGCCTATGCCACGTCACCTGTTAATATTTGTCTATTGATATCTTTAAAGTTATACTGATCTGATCAGTTGTTCTGGCATTACATACACACTGCTTAAATGATGGTACAAATTAAGCATTTAATTTCTCCATATATTTATTTCATAAGTCAGATTTAAGGAAAAAGAAAATACAGCATTTCCCTTGCTGGATAGTAGTTATTTCTGGTAGTAGCACTATTTCCCCCCTTCTGCTTTTGCTCCCATGGCACTCATTTTGCTCGACCTGAACATTATCATTGTGGCCGCTCAACCAGCAAGATAAAAGAGACAGCAAATGTGCACTTCGATTGATAGAAATCACTTTGCTCAAGCTGTTGATGGATGTGAAGAAAGAGAAGGCAGATCATCACCTTCACAAAGTTTACCATCTTTGAAAGCAACTGCATCAATTATAAAGCATTATGTGCAAATCAACAGAATATAAACTAAATATAAAAGTACAAAGAAAATGTAAAACTAAAAAGAACTGAAGTGGATAAAGTATCAAACAAGGTTTGGGGGAGAGACAGAGGGTATTTTAGGAGAGTTTAGTAATTTTGCAAAGGTCGGTACAGGATTGAGGAAAGTAGTAAGGGAAGGTGCAGACTCAGAGGTAGGACCGAGTCACTGTAACCCCTTTGGTTTGAAGGAATTTGGGGGGGGGGTGTCAGTTACTGGGGCCAGGAGAGATCTGTAGCTGTAACAGTAGGAGAGGGACAGTAGATGGGAGCCTTGGCCTTTTAGAACACAGCCACTGCCAATTAATGGCTAATCGGGGGTGGGCCCATGGTAATATACACCCTCACCTCTTATTCATTCTGCCTCTGGTCTCTTGCCTGCGCCCCTCATTGGATGAACCCACCTCTCAGGGTAGCCATCAGGGAGGGGAACTGCTCTGTTTTGGCAGTTCATGTAAGTTAGCTACCTGGAGCACAGAGTAGGATGAGGTTGGATAAAGAGTAGATCCGGAAAGCTAAGGAACCTATTCAGCACAATTGAAAAAGATAATACTAATATTATCTATACAAAAATTAAATTATTAAATAAGAGCCAAAATACATACCTAAGGGTCATAAATTCAATTTCTTATGTTCAGACCCTTGATCATTTGAATAGCACGATAAGTTGTGCAATTTCTGTTTTTCACTGACCATCCACATGGTCCTCCCTAATTTCCAGTGGCTATTCGCTGGATAATTCAACTAGAGTCTCAATATATTGCTAATTAGTTGGCTCTTTGAACACATATAGAGCCATTCATAAGGACATAAGTTAATTTTCACTCAAAACTGGGTGAATGGCCCCATAGGGGAATAAAATAGAAGTGGGCCCGAGTCCTTCCTCTAACCTTCTCTGGAAAGGGAAAACAAATGATCTGAGAACCTCAGCACCAAAAGCCAGGAGGCTTATGGCTTCATCAAAGGCCTGTGTGCTGTGCAGGGATGCAGACTCAGAGCCAGCCTTCTGCTCTGTGAGGCTGAGCACATCCCTGCCAACAGGGCGGTGTTCCCAAATGCCACCCGCTGACCCCCACTGGCCTCTGACAAATATGCCCCCAACGGAAGAGCAACGCAATGCTTTTTTTTATTAAATGAAATTTTTTCCATTGTAAGAAACATTTTAAATTAAAATACTATTATTTATTATAATTAACCCATTCCCATCCTTCTTGTAATCTGGTAGATGGTAGATTTTTTTTTTCTAAAAACCGTTCTCAGAGGGAAAAAATGGAAATCCTCTTTCAATTACCCATTTGTATTTATTTATTATTAACATAATTGTGATCTTGGTAGCCCAAAGGTCTGGGAACCAGAGACAAGCAGGGTTTAGTGGTCTCGACCCCTCTGGGATGGGCGGTATGGAGGGACTAGCCAGAGAGCCTTGCGGCGGTTGTGTTGTAGTCAGATCACCATCAGCACAGCTTTCTTAAAGCATCAGATATTTATGAGTGATGGCAAAGTACTAGGTTCTGGAGCGAGCAAGCCAAGGGTTTTTATTTCCTACCTTCCAGTGACTTATAGGATAATGGCACAAAAACAAGTGTGGACATAAACCAAGACCAACTGAGTGGAAACAAGCTTAGCTGCAGCAAAGGAGTCACACACCATCACTTGCATTTTGGCAGAGACTTGGGACCGCCAGTGGAACCAGAGAGTTTTGTAGTAGAAGGGGGATCCTTCAGGTGTGCCCTGATTAGAAGTTGTTGTCATGCAGAAGCTGTTGGAGGGCTAACTACAAGTGGGGAGTTGTATGTGATTAGACATTGTGTATTTGGCTTTCTTTGCTTGGTCATAAGTTAGAAGCAGAGACAACAATTAGGAAGACTTCCAGTTAATAATCAAGCCCTGGCCCATTTGTGCTGATGGTTAAAGAAGTTTTCGTTCAGCTTCCTGGATTCTCACTAGAGAGAGCAGCTTGGCTTCCTACAAGTCTGGTTTCTCGTAGGCTTGCTTCCTGGGGTGTTTATTATAGATAAGGAGGTTGGTTTCCTGGGCAGGTTGCTGCAGGTTGTGGGTCAAAGTTCTGTTTTTATATTTGGTCTGGCTATTGCCCATTTGTGTGTTTAGTCTCTCACAGGTGAGCTGAACACGAGGGCAACTTGAGAGCAGGGAGAAAGACAGCACAAGGAAAAATAATGGGTTTTGAGTGTCTGCTAGTTTGACTCAAGGCAAATTAACTCTGTTATGTTTAGGTTTTAATTTTGTACAAAATGAAAATAATAACATTTGCCTTATAAGGTTGTTTTGAGAAATAACATAATCTGTATAGTGTTCTTTTTGGACCCATTTACACCCATAGAAATTATTGCAGACACTGAAATGTTTGTGTGTACATGGGCTATACCTGTTGATATTCCTGTATTAAAAATTAAAATTAAAAAAATCAAAATATTGCTTCATTTAAAATAAGAATAAATCCACTGCATATTAACATAAATGGTACATAGTTTACTACATTCAAAATTACATTTTGAAAATCAGTAAAATTATTAAGAAGAGAGGCATTGTTTTACATTTCCACAAATGTCTTTTAATAAAACTGGGGCTTAATAGAAGACAACTGGATTTTTACATCTGCTTCTTCATTCAAGCTGTCACTGTACCACAGGTCATGTGACCTCTGGAAAATGTCACTGTACACTTGTGGGAGAATGAGTGTGAAAAAGGAAAATAATAACTTCACATTGTCAGAAAGTAGTGTTTGCCTCAGAGAACCTCCAAAAGGGTTTAGGGTCCCCCAGGTCATAAAACCTTATGCCATAGACTATGCTCAAATTCCCCAAATGAGTCTCATGAGGGACTTTTGGTTTCTGGAGAGGCCATGGTTTCTATGTTAAAATCATTGAGCAGACAGTCCTCTGGGACACAGTGGTGCAGATAAGCAACCATGGAACACTGCTCTAGGCCCTAGGGTATGCTCCAGTGAATTATTAATAACATTAGCGGAGGATCCCAACAGTGTTGGCACATATCCCATGAGCACTTCTACTATAGAGAGACCCATCTTTACAGAGAGGCCTTGTCCAGGCTCAGGAAACTCCATACACTGGCTGGCAGATCAGACAGGTGATCTTCAGACAGTAGGTGGCTTTCCTGGAAGCCAGGTTTGCAGCTCAGGGCACAGAGTGTAAGTCTTGCAAATAGAGACAGACTCAGGAGGTTTTTACTTTTCAGCAGTATCTGAATGAAAATGAATAAATGAAAGCACAAAGACCCTTAATAGCTAGCGATTAACAACCTTATTGCAAGGGCAAGCGCAAAGGACTGGAGAGGGGGGCCTCAGTCCCGCCCTCACTGCTCCAATCTGGCTCGGTGGAGCAACTGTCTCCCCTATTCCAGGAAGAGAGGCAGGCGATGATTATAATGACTCCTGCTCCCCTCAAACCTCACTGACTTTGTAGACTGGGCAGCTGAGTGGAGAGGCCTTCAGGTTCCCTGGCAAAATTCTGTGAGCAGAGCATAGCTGGGAAAAACAAACTCCTGGATCCTGCAATCCTAGTCTTTCAGAGTTCATCAGAAGCTAAAGGTCAGCTTGCATCAAGTTCTACATGACTGGCAGACTAATGCCATAAATATTCTAATGGTATTCAAAATTTAAAATAGTCTATTATCCAAAGGAATAAATGACCTTTTAGCAGCTTGTTGAATGGTAGGGTCACCTTCCTTGGACTCTTCAAATTAAATCACCTTTGTGGGAGGCTGACTCAGACTCCTACGGCATATTATTGATTCTTTACTATAAATGAGGGGGGAAATGGGCTGAGAGAAATCATTTCATTTGGGGGAAACCAATAGATCTGTCCTTCTCTGTCTCTCTCCCTTTCTCTCTGTCTCATGAGGTGCTAGGCAATGAACCCAGGGCCTTGCCTCCATACCAGACAAGGGCTCTACCCATGAACTACAACCACAGCTTCTTTCTTGTCCTTCTCTTTTAAGAAGAGGAAAAGTATAGATGGTTTCTTCTTCCACCCCCTTCGAATTTTGCAAAGCAGTTAACCTCCAGGCAAAGACAAAACAAAAGATTTCATCTCTACCACTTAATTCATCACAAATTTATAATCAATTAGAAACGAGAGAATTGGAAGCACGTTTCTCCCTTTGCTGCCTGGCTAGCATCTGCAAGTGCTGTAATGAGGTCTGTAGCTGTGGTTTTGAGAGTTAGATTCTGAATTGAGTTTTGTAATGACATAGCTACAAAGGTCTGAAAGCAGAGATTAAGGGAGAGCTGCTTCTTACTCAGGGACTGGTGAAAATCAAGACCTGCTGAGACCTTTTTAGCATGACCTTGTCACAGGATTTGAGCAACATGAAGGCAGTTCTATGGTTGGGAGGCACTCACCTTTGCAGATGGGTTCATTTCAGAATGTGAAGGAGCTTAATGTGTGAAAGCAACCAAAGAAGGCTGCAGAAAGTAGGGGCCTGGGTGAAAACTTTTCTTCCACCAGGTTTATCTGCACCATTGTTTCCCAGAGAATTGTCTGCTCAATGGTTTTAGCATAGAAACCCTGGACTCTCCAGACAACAAAAGTCTCTGGTGAGAATCATGTAAGGGATTTATTAAAAATATAGATTTTAAGCCTCCTTCTAGGCCCACTGAATCAGAATCTCACTGTGAGCAGAGCCAGGGACTCTAGATTTCTAATGAGCTTTCAAGATGATAACCACCATCTGCGGAACAGGTCCCAGGTGTCCTGACACACCTTCCATCATACTGTGTCTGCTCATGCTGAGCTGAAGGTAAGTCTACTTTAATCTGTTAAGATCAAGGGTGGATCTGGTGAGCAACAGAGTGAGGTATTCTTTGCAAATGTCCTCCTGATTTCTGAAGCCAGAGAAGAAGAGCCTTAGGTTGGTCCAAATGTGGCTACAGGCTGGAGGCCGAATTTTTGGGGAAAGAGGACACATGTGCCTGGAAAAATAGCACCAAAGCTTCAGGACTTCCAATGTACTCTGTCTGACAAACAGTCTACTGCTCCTTCATCTCCTTTTCTTCTTTCCCTACCATCCTGTTCCTCCTCCCCTTCTCTTGTACCAGGAATTGAACCCAGGGACATTCTACCTCCAAGCTACAACCCCAGCCCTTTTAATTTTTATTATTATTTTTAAACTTTGAAACACAGTCTTGATAAGTTGCAGAGGATCTCACTAAGTTGTTGAGGGGTCTTGCAACATTGCTGAGGCTGGCCTCAATCCTGTGATCCTCCTGTCTCAGCTTCCTAAATACTGGGATTACAGGCCTATGCCACCATGCCTGGTGCTTCCCTCTCTTCAGGACCAAATATAGTTCCTGTCACACTAGTTGCTAGCTGTCTTTTTAATTTCTTCTTTTCATTCCTATTCACTACATTCTTAGATATGGAGGTCTAGAGGCATTTCCCATCAATCTCTGTTCAACTCGGTTTTCTATTCTGTGTCTTGAAAGATGCCATAAATCAAAATAGAGTGGTTTCAGAACTATCTCTAACTCAAGCAAAGAGAGATTTGTTCCCTCAAACTCTGGTATTTGCTACAGTGAGTCTCAATTTTTTTAAGCCATGGAGCCATGTCTTCAAAATCCCCAAGAGTAGAGGAATCTGACCACTTTTAAGCAGGGCTGGGTAGGGAGCCAGAATATTATTCCTTCAACTTCCTACCCCCTTACCTAGACAAAGGCAGGGAGCCCTGAGCCTAGAAAACTATTGTTCTATGTCTTTTAGAATGCTGAGGAGCACAGAGACATATTTTTCCTCCACTCCTTTGATGAGGCTACCCCCTAGGAGATGGCAGATCTTATGCAAAGAGCCCAAGTTCTCTCAAAACTAGGTGATAGGAAGACAAGTGGTTGGGAAGACATAAGCTTAAGACATAGCATCTACAATGAAATATGCCATGGCCCTAATATTTTGTGTATTTGTGCAATGAGAATTCAATAGCAAATAGTGTCAGGAAAATAATTTAATATGGACATTCTCTACACATATAGAAGAAGGACGAATGGAGAGAGACCTAGATTTAAAATTTGCCATATCTGACTAAAAGTCCTATTATTACCACAGATAACAGGAACAGTCTGTCATTTAAATGTTGACTTTCTTACAATGCACCAATAAAAGTATGTTTGAAAATAAATAAATGTTGACTTTCTTACTTGTTTCTTCCATTTAGTCATGAGCTCCTTGGGCCACTGGTCTACTTATTCATTAACTCTGGAGTCCCAGTGCCTATCACGATTGGCCCAGAGATATCAATACGTGCCAAATGCTGGATGAATGTGCTTAAGTTTACAGAGTTGTAATTGTGCTCATTTACTCTATCAATATTTGGTTGAGAAGTTTGGTTGAACACCTAAATTTTGTTCATATATTTTCAGTTCTCATAACCAACACCATTATTACTTACAGTTATTTCAGTTGATCAAGTTGAGAGATGTTTGTTCATGCCTTTGAAAAGTTGGAGGAAATGTAGATTGCCTGAAAGAATCTGCTTGCCAGGAGCCAGTGCAGCATTCTTGTAAGACAGGCCCTGATGTCCACCTGCCTGGGTTCAAATTTCATTAGCTCCGTTCTACAGCCTTTCTAACTTCTCTCACCTCCAGTTTCTTCATCTGCAAAATGAGCAAAATTAGAGTACTTATCTTATAATATAGTTATGAGGAATCATCAGGGTAAAACATGTACTTCACTTAGCACGGCAACTCTTGGGCAGTAAGACTCAAGAAATATTAGTTCTTGCTGAATGTGGTGGTGCATGCCTGTAATCTCAGTACTTGGGAGGCTGAAACAGGAAGATTGCAGGTTGAAGACCAGCCTGGGCAACTTTGTGAGACCTCTCTTTCAAAATAAAAAAATGAAATAGTGCTGGGGATATAGCTTGGAGGTAGAGAGACCCTGGAATCAATCCCCAGTACCCCCTCTCCCTACACATAAATAGTTCTTGTTACTTGTGGCTTGGGCTAAGTAAAACCAAAACAAAGTTATGCTTTGTCATTTTGAAACTTGTTAATACAAGATTACGAAATCAGAGTGGCCCATCACCAATACCTAAGAACATATCTTTCTGATTCCCTACCTGAAAAAAAAAAGAAAGTTCTGCCAGATGGTGGGCAGCCTCCAGTTGCATAAACTTCAGGCTCCACAAGCCTGTATCCACCAAGGTCTTAAGGTAGTGGGGAATAAGCTGAGGCTGTGTCATAACAATGCATTGGAGGTTGTTGTTCCTCATTGCAGAAAGAAAAATAGTCATTCAAAATAAAGGCAGTTGTACTGAAAGAACAGTAATAGAGATAGCAAGGAGGAACAGAACGTGGAATAACTTATGCAAAAGAGCAACACTTTTTGGTAAAAGTGCATTGTTGAACTCAGTTTGAATTCAGCCACAGTAAGGCAAATGTTTGCTATAAGAACATTCTGAGAAGTGACAAGGAAGTTTGTTGTCTCAGTGTTCAGTATGAATTAAAGGAACAAGACACCCTAAACCATCCACCTTAGAGACACAACACTGGACCTTAGTCAGCCCTTGGAATTTGAGGGTCCTGCATCCTCAGAGTAACCAACCATGGTTGAAAATATTTGAAAAAACACTGCATATGTACTAAACATATACAGATTTTTTCTTATTATTTCCTAAACAATACAGAACAACTATTTATATAGCATTTATATCACATTAGGAATAAGTAATCTAGAAATTATTTAAGTATATGGAAAAGATGTGCCTAGGTTATATGCAAATTGGATACCATTTTATATAAGACTTAAATACTGGCAGACTTTGGTTTCCTTGAAGGGTCCTGGACCAAATCCTCTTTGGATACCCAGGGATGACTCCACTCTTCTGTGTGTAAAGAAGATCAACTCTTTTCTACTTTCCAAGAGGACAAAGTAGGAAGAGATGTATTAAAGTGGTGGAATGGAAAGCTTATGGTCAGATACATAAGGAAAAATGACTTTGGTTCAATATAGCAGGAGTTCTGTAGGGAGGCTGCAGTCCATCTCTAATGGGAGCTTTCTGAGTGAATGCATCTTAGTCTGAGTACAATGATTTAAAAAAAAGAAAAGCAGAGTAGTAAATTGTTGACTTATAAAGACTTTTGCCTTCAAGAAAAACTTTTTAGTTGTGTCATCTGGCATAACAGAATAGATCCCTGAGTTTACAGGAATGGTTCCTAGAGAATTGGATATTTTTAAGCCAGTCAGAGAACTGTCATGCTGGGGATCAAATTCAGACTAATAGTGTCTGGACGTAGAAACCTCCTGGGACTTGGCTGGTACAAATGCCCGTCAGGACCAGGGT
Source organism: Glis glis (assembly GCA_004027185.1). Lineage (NCBI taxonomy): Eukaryota > Metazoa > Chordata > Mammalia > Rodentia > Gliridae > Glis > Glis glis. Next base: position 28,686 of record PVJS01008481.1, read on the forward strand.
CGGTATATCTGCTGATTCTTCCTTCCTCCTCTACTGCCTGAGGGTACACTCTGGAGCATACTTTGCCTCCAGGCCCATATTCCCAAGTTTTTGCTTCCTTTTCTGATACAAAGGAAAATAAATGAGCCCTCTGTTACAGGATGGAAAGACAGTCCATGATCATGACATATCAAGTAGGTGTTCAGAAGGAGGAGTTTTCTAGAAGGCAGACAATGTATGGAGGTTAGTAACAGAATAACAGGAAGGGACATCATAGGTTTATGTTAACATGTTATTTAATTCTGGTTATCTAATTTGTAGTTGGGTCTGGGAGTGCATTAAAGAAGACATTAGAAGTTTCTGAGTACATTAAAAATGAAATGTCATCAAATTAGGAAAAGTAGAGAGAAGACCAAAGAGAATATAGCATTATATTAATTACCTGTTTTGGTTCATTCCTCTCAAACCTACAAACTTGGGACAGCCAAAGGAATTACTTATTATTCTGAGTCCACCCCAATGTGAAGACTAGTCTTTCTTAGATGAGTGGACCATATGAAATCAAAGCATACTTGTTCACCTGCTCAGTGTCAAGTATATCATCTTCCTGATCTTCCTGGTATCCTGGGTTCCTAGAAATTCCTTTGTTCTCCATTCTAGTTCTCTAGTAGATGGACTTCTGTCAAAGTCTCATTTCCTAGCATCTCATTCCTTTCAGAAAAATACACTCCTGCCCCCGATTGCTAATCTCTGCATCTAACATAGGTCCTGGTCAAGTGTCCATCATACCTTGAACTTTGAATCCTATTTTTGGCTCCTGCCCTACTGTGTTTGCCCCTTAATTAACCATCACCTTGCTTTTGCACTCCCTTTGCTTACTTTGGCTTCACTGATCTGCCTACAATGCTGTTCTTGGATCTTCTAATTTGTCTTCCCACATCCCATCCCACCATTTGGACTCTGCAATCACCAAGTGCTTCCTGCGGTCTGTTTTCCAATTACGTTAAGGTCATTTTGTTAGCCTTCTCTAGTGAGGGAAGATCAAACACAAAAAAAGTGCCAGACCAGGATGAAAAATGAGTCATCCACACACGGATGACTCATAATCCTCTCAGTTCCCAGGGGACACAGGTGCAATGAGAGGCTATGATGGGCCACCAAGAAGAAAGGAAGGCACAGAGAATTTCAGCCTCCTGAGTTTTGACTCTGTCAAATCCTTTCATAGGTGTTCTTATTAACTTCATACCATTGTCTCATTTTTCTACATCTACTACATCACCTTAAAATGCTGAAAAAACTAAGAGGATCTAGAAATCAGAAGTATGACTAGGAAAGAACCTTTTGGTAATAGATTAGGTTATTGTTATTTTTTCTTGTCCGCTATTATCTAGTGAGTAGTAAGCATGGGAAGAACTTAATCATGTGCACAAAGCATTGTCATCCATTTTTGTAATTAAAAGAACAATTTTTCCACTTTTATTTTCCAGATTGAGTGTATTTTAATAATTCTCTTCCAATTGCCCACCTCTGGTGTTTTGTTATACACAGAGGTGTCATAAACTGAATGGTTTACCTATTTTTAGCAGACATTCTGATTTTATAGGACTCAAGAAGGAAAACAAGTGTTAAACATGCAAGCACTACTCTATGATCCTGTGCTTGCTTTTCATCCTCTTCATCTACACTTCTGTCTTCCTCTTTCCCTTTGCTCTTCTGCACCCTCTCCCTCTCTCCCTCTCCCTCCCTCTCTCTCTCTCTCCCTCCCTCCCTCTCTCTCTCTCTCTGTCTCTCATCTCAGTGACTACATATCATTATCCCTTTATATTCTGTTGCTAGAACCATAAAACACCTAGGCTTTCTCTTCTTGATACTACCAAATTTTTCCTGGAATTGTCCTACAAAAGGACTTATCAGAAAAAGAGTAGGCAGAGTTTAGAGTAACTTTTAAACTTGACATATACTATAAATTTCAAAATGAATATATTACTTTAAAAGATAAAAATTCTGAAAAGCAAAAAATAGGAAGAAAGAAAAAGTAGCTGGAGCCACTCACTCAAGGCTTAATGATAATTATCCTTAAGACTGAAGTAAATTTGTTTGGGGGGCTGCTAGTGATCAAACTCAGGGTGTCATACATGCTAAGCAAGTGTTCTACCACTGAGCCATCCCCTGAACCCTCTGAAGTAAATTAAAAAAATAACTTGCTGTTATTAAAATTTTTAAAGTACATATGTTAGTTTTAAAAAATATGCAAATACATAAAAGTAGAAATCACCAAAAATATCCCTACCAAAAGATAACTATTAGTAGTTTGAAATGTAACATTTTAATTTTTTTCTGTATGTGTATTCCATATTATAAAGACAAAATATTTGCTGGGTGCAGTGGCTCATGCTTGTGATCCCAGTACTTGGGAGGCTGAGACAGGATGATCTCAGGTTCAAGGCTGGCCTCAGCAATTTAGGGAGACCCTTAACAACTTAACGAGGCCTTATTTCAAAATAAAATAAAATAAAAAGGGCTGGGCTGGGGGTGTAACTCAGAAGTAGAATTCTCCTGGGTTCAATTCCCAGTACAAAAAAAAGACACAATACACAATACTTGCTATATCATCAACTGATATATTTATCATCAACTAATATTTAAATATACTTTGGAAACCTGGTTATAAGTAGCAATATAGGACTACTTTATTTTACTATCTCTGGCTTTTCTCTTGATTTTTTATTATTTTTCTATTGTAAGTAATGAACATTTTCAATAGTGTAAATACCTCATTGCATGGATAAATCCCAGGTAATAGAATTTTGGGGTTCTTACATTCATGTTATCAAGTCAATGCCCTGAGTACTATGATTCATACTTCCAACAAGACAGCAGCAGGTGCCCATTTCATTGAACCCTGAAATCCTTGGCATGATCATTGTTTTTATTTTTATCTTTTGGGATGTTTTTCTTACATAAATTATTAACTTTTCATATTGATTTATCACACTGTTTCTTCCTACACATATGCTTGTTTTCCTGCAAATAAATTTTCCTGATTGTTTGGCTTTAATTTTGTTTATGGCATGTTTTGGGTGCACTTTTATAAAAAGATTTACAAAGTCACATCTATCCATTTCCTTAAAAGTAAGTGCTTCCAAACCCATATATGGGGAGGGAGGGTGGATCAAGAGGCAAATACACCAAGTGCTGTGTGCATGTGTGTATCACTTTCAGTCTCACTATGATGTGTAATTGCAATGCCCCAGTAAAAGTATATTAAAAAAGACAAGCCATAGCCGGGCGTGGTGGCGCACGCTTGTAATCCCAGTACTTTGGGAGGCGGAGACCGGAGGATCCGGGTTCGCGGCCAGCCTCAGCTCTCGCTCTGTCTCTCTCTCTCTCTCTCTGTCTCTCTCTCTCTCTCCTTAGTGAGGCCCTCCAAAACCTCGTGAGACCCGGTTTCAAAATAAAGCATAAAAAATAGGGTCGGGGGCGTAGCGCGGAGGTAGTACGCCTCTGCGTTCAATCCCCGGTACCGCAAAAAAAAAAAAAAAAAGAAAAGAAAAGACAAGCCATACTAAAATCAAAGCTAAAATAAAATAAATGATAAATACATTCTTGTTCTTTTTAAATTACCATCCACTTTACAACTCAAGTAAGAAGTGTTAGGTGTAAAAATAATGGGAACTTCAGCAAAGACTGAAAACCTATACATCAACAATGTCAGAACAAAGGCACAGAGTTCAGAATTGAAAATAGCAGGAAATAGGTATTATATGGCACCGTGGGCATTTCATGTGTATAAACCTTTAAAAAGAGGAGTACAGAGCACTGTTGGAAGCTCTCAAAGCAGTTGGCATCATTTGAAAATGCTCTTTCCTGATTCAGTAGATGTGTATAAGCAGGTGCCTCTGAGGCCTGATGTTTAGCCCCAGCTGCAGTGGGCAGATCTGCGCATGCTCCATGTCCCACCTCAAGCATAACACATTTGCCCGTCTGCTTTCTACCAAGGCTTTCTCTGACAGCTCAGCTGACTAGGCCTTTGCTTGCAAGTATAGCTGGAAATGCAGTACCATGAATCCCTCTTCCCCACTCCAACCCTCCAGTGACCCTGCATTTAAAGAGGATCGGAGTGAGTTAATAAATCCTCCAGCCTTCTGTCTTACTGGTGGGCAATTCTGGAGTACTTTCTGTATGGTTTCTTTAGCATATTATAGCAGTATTGAGACATCCTTGCTCACCAAAAAGAGTGGGACGAAAAAGGGAAAAAGATAACATATAGATATATTTTCTATGACCTTGATAATATATATTATGAACAATATTGAGGTCATGGATAATATATCTTTACATTCTTTCTCTTTTCTGTTTCATGTCCCTGTCTAAGCTTGGGCTGCCATAACAAATTACCAGAGACTAGGTGCTTAAACAACAAAAATGTGTTTCATCACAGTTTGGGAGGTTGGGAAGAAGTCCAAGGTCAAGGTACTGGCAGGTTTGTTTTTCTGGCAAAGGCACTCTTCCAGGATGGCCTCTTTGCTGTGTCCTCACATGATAGAGAACAGGCTTAGAAACTTGGGTCTCCCTTCTTCTGAGGGTACTAACCTCATTATGAGGCCACTTCCTCATGATCTCATTTAAACCTAATTACCTCCCAGAGGTCCCCACCTTCAACACCATCACATTGGGAATTAGGGCTTCGGTATATGAATGGGGGGGGGGGACACAAAGTATTCATTACATAACATCCCCTGTCTCGCTACATTTGTGTTTCCCAGGATCCCCTACCAAATGAACCACCTACTCCCAACTTCTCTTGGGCTCAATATATGAAGAACTCAGATTCAAGCAATGTCTTCTTAAAAGGATATATGTTAATGTCACTTGGATGACATAAAATTATATTTTCTTAAAGATCTACTTCATAACTATAAAGACAGTACCTCTTCCTTCCTCAATAAGATTTCATTGGCAGGAAACCCTAGCATTTTTAATCTTTGTGTCCCCAGATTCTGTCAATCAATCAGTGGCCTTTAAATGTACTAAAGAAACTCACTACACAAAGGGAATCTACTGTATACAAAGGTGTAATGTAAATGTTCACTCATGCTGTGTGTATTTTTTTTTTTGCAAAGAGATTCCACTCCTAGTACCTTCTGACAGTGTGCTTGATTTCTTCCCCAACCCTTTCCAGTCAACTGTGTATAAAGAGGGGGAGTAGGGAGCAGCCCTGACTGCGTCTGTTCCCGAAATCAAGCCATTCCTGGATCTTGGAATGAATGGCCCTCCAGCTGCTGGCAGCAAATTTGTCTGCCTGGCCTGGAGCTGTTTTGCAGTGACCTATATCTCTGCCAGGAAGATAAATATCAGGAGTCACTGTGTACATGCCAAAACTTCCAAAGTAGAGTAGCCATCACCTCTGCCCTTCCCCCAAATCCTGTGTCTTTAAAATAACCTCGAGTGTAGAATAAGGAAAAGATGATTCAAGTGGACTATGAAATCACTTTGGACTATATTATTCTTGCTTGGATAAACATTTATCCCACAAATGCCAGGAAGGTTGGCAATCACCATTGCAGAGAGCGCTCCATTAAAATTTATGAGCCAACATACCGTGAGGAAGTAATTATAAATAATAATTACTTCCATGATGCTCAGTGCTGTTTTTATTTGAGGCTGCCTTGCTTCAGGTGGTCTGTAAGATGCAGCTGATATATCTGACTCTAAAAATAATCTCATAAGCATGGCCAAAGGATGCTGAAATGGAAGAACAGAATAAAAAATCAGATGTCTTTCAGGGACAGTGTGGTCAGAGGAGAGGCCTTGTCCTGCAGGATGTTAACCATACTTCACAGCATTATAGAATGAGGATAGCCGTTCTTTTGCTGTAAACTAAGGCTCTAGCACAATATAGTCATACTAACCTTCCAATCGCTTGACAGAGGAGACTTCCAAAGAGCAGTTCTATTTGAGTTACATCATTGGTATTTTTTATACTTTTATTAGTGCATTGTAATTATGCATTGTTGGTATTTTGCACTTTTGTTTTAGGAACAAGAAAATAAATATTTTATTCATCAGATCTTTCCTTGAGTTTCAATTTATCCCATCAAAGGAAACATCCTGGCGTCATGTTAATGCATAAACTGCTTTCCCTGCTTTTGATCTCCCTGGCAGGCTGACTGTCATCAACTGCAATCAACTTCATGCAATAGATCCTGGTGTGATTTGACTAATTTTTATCACAGCAAGTAACAAATAAATAAGTAGGAAAATGAATTGACTCCTAAAATAATGGAGGGTCCAAAGTTGCTGGCTCAGGCTATACTCAGTAGTCAATAGAACATAGATTGGAGGGTAACTTGAACACTTTCCTGTCCATCAGACTTTCTTACCTCTTCACTCAAATCTGATAATAATAAAAATCAGCCTTGCCAATTAGAGTACAAATAAGCCCAGAAAGACAAATCATTACAAGAAAAAAGGATCCTTCTGGACATAACAATAGAAGAGATTATGGGTTGTGTCCTAATTATTCTCCACTTCAAAATCTGCATATATTATTCTCGAAACCCTAGGTAAGCCAAAAATGGCAATATTCCCATAATATAATAGACCAGAATTTTTAGAACAAGTTACATACATTTCTCTTATATATGATATCTGTCTTTAAAACATATACAAAGTTCCCTTTGGAATTTTGAACACATTTCCCTATTTTAAATTACTACAAAAGCCAGGCATGGTGGTGCATGCTTGTAATCCCAGTACTTGGGTAGGCTGAGACAGGAAGATTGAAGGTTCAAGGACAGCCTCAGCAAGTAGTTAGACTCCAATCAACCTAGCGAGACCCTGTTTCAAAATAAAAATAATAATTAAAAAAATAGGGCTGGAGGGTGTAGTTCAGAGGTAGAATGCCCCTGGGTTCAATCTCCAGTACCACAATAAACAAACAAACAAGCAAACAAACAAACAAATAAATAAATAAATAAGTAAATGCTACAAAGAATGATTCGTTTCCCAGTATAGCTACACATGCCTATATCATTCACTCACTATTCATTCATTATATGTATATCATTCATTTTGAAGGAATTATATTGCCATAGAAACCAGACCCCCCCAATACATGTGACTTTTTAACATTCTTGATACTAACAAAGAGTGGGCAGCAAAAGCTGTGCATTTTCCAAGGTGGACATACTTCCCAATGAAGCCTTGAGCTTCAAGGACAAAGAGAAGGGCAGGGTGTGGGGGCAGGGCTGCAGAGAACAGTGGAGGAAGGCACTTCTGGAGGTCTTCGAAAAGGCATATCTACTTAAAAACATCGGCCCAAAAGTGGTCTACATTTTCAACTTACACTATTTTGACAAAAATTAACTAAATAGCCAAATGTAAAGACTGGGAAATAGTGTCTAGCTGTGCACCTTGGGAAACAAACAGGTTTTTGGTCAATGACAATAGATTGTGCCCATTCCCCTCCAAGCGATCTGCCCTGGCTTCTTTCTTTCCTTCCCTGCCAGGCTTCTTGACAGCAACCACCGTCTCCCCTTCCTGGGCTTGTGGTCACTCATTCACTTTGGCTTTCATCCCCGCTGGTCATTGAAACTGTTCACACGAAGGCTGGAAGCGGTGTCCTAATTATCAATACAAAGACTTATTCATGTTCTCCCAGACCCCTTCTGCTCAGGTCTCCTTTGGGTTCCATGGCATTAATGTTTTCTGATACTTTCATGTCTCTGCCTGTTTCTTCTAGTTCTCTTTTATTTATTTTTGATACTGGGGGTTGAACCCAAGGGCATTTCACCTCTGAGCTATATTCTGAGCCCTTTCTAAATTTTTTTATTTTGAAACACGTTCTTGCTAGGTAGCTGAGGCTGGCCTCCAGCCTGAGATCCTCCTGTCTCAGCCTCTCAAGTACTGAGATTATAGGCATGTGCCACCATGCCTGGCTAATTCTTCTTTATTGTTTCTTTCTGTTCATCCCACTAATATTGGAACCTCTTGGGTTTTCCCTTTGATCTTTTTTTTAGCCTCTTGGCTTTCCTAAACGATTTATCTGAGCTATTCATATCTCAGAATCTTAATCCCTGACATTGACCTCTGTGAACCCACTATGCATAAGACCCACTAGACAACTGCATACCACAGCCACTCAAACTTAAATTCCAAAATGGAATTAAGTTTTCTAAAACATGATGGGCTTTTTTCTCCTTGATCCTGATGTCCTCAGATGTTATAATGATGACTTATTAAGCATCTTCTACCTACCAAACACTGAGCTAGCGTCTTACACATCATATATCATTAAATCCTCACAGCACTCTATACAGTCAATGTCACTATCCCCATAAGGAACAACTAGAGCTCAGAGAAACTAAGTAATTCCTATACAGTCACCCAGGTAGTAAGTGGCAGAGCTGGGATTTGAATCCAATTCACACAATTCATACTCTTTACTTTAGACTATTGTCTGACTCAATTTCTCATAAACTAGTTAACTGGATCTTTAGTTTTTCTTTTATTCCACATATATCACTGAAGGCCAATAACTTGTGGAAAATAAAGACAATTTTACTTTGGTAAGTTAAACACATTTTGATATAGATGAAAATTAATAATAATTGTCTCAATTGATTTTTTTCAATCTGCATGCAGTTAGCTCTATGATTTGGTAACACTGTGGCCCATTTAACTTGACTCCCAACTTCTGTAAGTAGTTAAATAGAAGAGCAATTTCTGAAGATATGTAGAAAGAGAAAAAACGTTGTCTTTTATTTGGGTCCTAATAATAGCCACAGGTATGACCAAAAGCAGAATAGCTGAACATTGCTTAAAATAAGCTAGCCAAATGATACTTATTCTAAACTCACTGAAAAAGGATTAGTCCATATTGAAGCAATATTGTGGGGTTTAAAAGGACAATGCTCTGTTAGCTATCAGAACTGTAATTATCAGTTAGATGCTCAACCACATGCCACATGCTGGGGAAATCTAAGGTTACAACTTGACAGGTATCAAACTCTTAGTGATATGTAATTGGCAATTAGCTGTACAGACAGTCTATTGGCAAAGTACCATATTTTCCTTTTTTAAAATTTAGGCAAATTGTACTCAGTTGAAAACATATATCAAAATGTCTGATTTGGCTTCCAGGTTGACGCATGATTGAAAGTAATGATTTTCTACCTTTCAAGCCATCGCATGTGACCTTCCAAATTCCCTATTGTAAATTGCCTGTTTCTGAAATTATGCCTTTGTGTGGCCACATTCAATTAATTATGCACCACTCCTGAAAAGGTTTCCTGCCTCATTTTCCAAAAAATACTTCATTAGCTATGTGGGGATTTTAGTTCAATACTCTGTTTAGTTTGCACTCCCTGGGATATTGCACACAGAAGTGTGAGTTCCCTAGAGAGAAAGCAGTGGGGTTAGAAGAACAATCAAAAAATAAATATCTGTCTTTAGAAATGTTCTTGAATAGTCAGGTGTGGTGGTGCACACCTGTAATCCCAGTACTTGGGAGGCTGAGACAGGAGGATTGCAGGTTTGAGGCCAGCCTCAGCAACTTAGCAGGACCCTGTTTCAAATAAAAAAAGAAGAAGAATTTTAAAAAGAGCTGAGGGTGTAGTTTGGAAGTAGAGTGCCCCTCCACTCCCAGTGGGGAAGGAGGATGGTTTTGGTTGTAAAGAACAAAGCAGTATAATGATGCTAGACTGTCATGAGTACTGTTTTTCTAGTAGCTTTTTCTCACGTGATTATTCCAGGCAAGTCTTACCTCAGCTTTCTCTTATAGGAAAATATGCTGTGACACTCAGGGAGTAATATCTGTTATTATTGTCATGATGCTTAAAATTTTACTGAGATTTCTATCAAATCCCAGTAGGTATAATGAGGTTGGTGACTAGATGCAGTACCTGCATTAGATGGGCAAGCTGAGTGAATGTGAGTGGAGCAGTTAACAGAGCTCGATGTTCTGAGAGAGGAAGCGAAGGTAGAGGAAAAATCAGTGGTGCCGAAGCCAGACATATGGAATGTGCCGCCTTGCTTCCACCATGGGCAACCTCGTGTGAACTAATTCACTTCTCTGAGCCTCAGTTTCATCTGCCATAAGCTAAGATTTCCCAAGACACACTTGAATTCTATGACTCAGTAATGGCTCAAGTTTAATGGTTCACCATGTTTTGAATCAACATATGGCTGACAGCCAAAGTATCCCATCAAGCAAACGTGCGACTTAATAATAACAGAAGTGTTCCACAGAAAGCAGTGTTGGGCTCAATCAGGTCAGTGAGCTCACCTGTGAGCAGGAGTTACTATCACTGTCCCCATTTTCTAGGGAGGTACTGAGGCACATAAAAGTTATAACATAGGTCCAAGAACACACAGCTGGTGGATGGAAGAGCCAGGATATGAACCTAGGGAGCCTGTGCTTTTAATAGCCACCCTTCCCACAAGCCAACATTGATCTGATATATTCTAGAAATTTAAAATGTAAATAACATAAACAATAACTCTTTTTCCTGAGTTTTTGAAAAAAAAATAAGGGAAAAAAAACACCTTCACCGTTAATAAACTTCACCGGAAATTCTAAAATATGGTAGCTTAGATGCAAAAGGCCCAGGTACTCATGAAACCTGCAGCCCTGAGGAACAGCAGGGACCAATCCCTGCAGCATCGCTGTTTGCATGGTTTTGTTTCCTCCCTCGCTAACTGGATGAGCCGTGCTGGTGGTGTTCAGCAAGGAGCAGAGGGATTCCAAGAGGACGCCGCTCACTAATGGCCCCCAGCTGGGCAGGGATATCTCTTGGTTCTTCATTTATAATTTATTTCCTCATTTTCATGCCATTTATGGTGTTAAAATTATTCAGAATATTTGGACCCATATAAAAAGAGATGGTTGCAACCTGCCCCAGTGAGTTCATTGTTGAGGGCCTCCTTCTGTTTTTCCCTCACTGTAAGTGGGTCCCAGTAGGACCCACAAGCTTAACAGGAGCCCTTGTGAGGAAAGGCTGTCCCCTGAATTCCATTGACAGAGCACACATGAAGTGCTGATTTAGCCATTTGTTGGTTATTAACCAAACGGAGTGGTTCAGGAATCAAGTAATATTCATGAGAAAATGATGTATGATCTACAAGACATTAGGACAGGAAAGGAGACGGTTCACATGAAGCTTCCTGCATAGGAGGATGAGGCAGCCAGTAGACTTATTAGGCTCAAGTGAGATTGAACAGGTCCCCCTCTGCAATGTTTATTAGTCTGCAACACATCAGCAAGTGCCGTGGACTGATTATTAACACCACCACATGCAAATTGAGAGATCACCGCATCCTAATTTTCTCTTGTAGCTCTCCTAAATGGATGTGTAGAGCATATATTTCCATGACCAATCATGTGTCTCGCTTGTAATAAGAGAAAATATGTTTCAGATGGATACAGATGCATGAAATACAGCTAGCTGGAAGTATGGGAAAATAAAAAAAAAGCACCAGTTACTCTCTAAGTAGCACAATTGTTTGGAGTTCTTGGGGCTCTTTAAATGTGACCAAAAAATAAGGGCACAGCATTCATTCATTCCTCTATTCACCACCTACACCCACCCACCCACTATCTAGCCTACAGATGTGTGTTATGAGCATCCACTACTCGCCAGACACTGTGCTCAAAGAGTCAGATGTAGATCTGTTGCCTGCCTGCCTGCCTGCCTTGTAGTACTGGGATTTAAACCCAGGAGCATTCTACCTCTGAGCTAGACCCGCAGCCCTATTTTGTTTTTTATTTTGAAGCAGTGTCTCACTAAGTTGCAGAGGACCTAAGTTGCTGAGGATGGCTGCAAACCTGCAATCTTCCTGTCTCAGCCTCCCAAATACTGGGATTACAAGCATGTGCCATCACACCTGGCTTAGATCTTAAACCAGACAAGAGTGAAAATATGAGACATTGCTATTAGTATAACTTGTGAAAGAGTGGACATAACCAAATAGTGGTGTCATGGAGGCAATTGTAGGGGGCAATGCAGGAATGTTTTCTAGAAGAAGTGACAACTTCTCTGAGCCCCGAGATCCAGCAGAAATTAATTGGAGATTGAGAGGTTGGGGAAGTAGCAGGGCATTCTGGGTAGAAGGAGCAGAATGAATCTTCAGGTAGCAGATACTGGGGACTGGACGGGTCGGGCAAAGACCTGAAGAGTGTGACTCAGGCTACTCGCTCCACTCTAGGAGGAGAGAGTGATTCCAGAAGCAGACTTCATTCACCTTCACTGTTGCCTATTGTGATTTGGACAGGGCCACAGCTAGTCTCTGGAACCTGTGGGATATCCCAACAGCACAGACTCATCAAGGACCCTTTGTTCTAGTTTCACAAGAAAGGTGAGGACCTACCGATTTCCCCCCCTGTGGGGTATGCTTGATTACTCTTTGAGCTCTTTCTTTGAGTGGTAGGAAGCCTCTGGGGCACCATCCATACCTATCCCAGAGCTGGGTGAGGGGCCCCTCTCTGTTCTCAGGGCATCTTCTCGGACTGTGTGTAGCACAGTGTGTTATCAGCTGTGCTTGAAAACAGCTTCTGTCTCAGTTTTTTGAGAAGCACAACAGGATGTATTTATTTATCACCTTTATATCTTTGTACCTGGCACAGTGTCGGGTACATATTAGCACTTGATATGGGATCATTGAAAAATTAACCTATGAATACATGAGTTAGCTGTTCTGATGAATTTTCAGACAATCTGTTATACATGAGTTTTCCTAGAAAAAAAAAAAACCCTGTTAACAGGGCTAGCTTCACACCAGTAAACCATAACGCAAAACAAATGCAGTGTGCCTCTAGATGCCTGGCAGGCTTCTAGACCTGCTCTGCTGTGGGGTTATAGTAAGAAGAAAGTGCAAACCTTTTCTTGGTGTGCACCAAGCTCCTTTAGCTGGGTGTGGGTGGCAGGGCACACGGTGGAAATGGAAGGCATCAGAGTCGGTTTTCCTGCTTCCTAGTTTTACCTCCAGCCTCTGGTGGGCATGCTCCTCACCCCTCACTGCTGTGGGGACAGGGAAAGTGGCCCCATGCATCCCTAGCCTGGGTTTTAGTGCCATCATTCAACAGCGAGGCCAGCGATCAGTCATGGCAGACATATTCAATTAGGAGTCATGGAAATAATTCTCTGCAAGGTGCCTGTTGGCACTTTCTGTCGCAACATTTGAAAGTGTGCAGAATCAGCTAAGGAGAATAATGGTCACATCCTCCAGTGCTCATCCTACACTGCAGACTGTGATTCTGAGCTCTAGGTCTACCCAGAGAGTATCCAGATATAAAAGAGCAGTGTGCTCCTTGATCTAGCATTCTTCTTTAGAAGCTGGATCTCAAGTTAAGTCCAGGTCCTCTATTTTGAAAAGGTATCGGATAAGGCACTTAAGCCAATTAAAAGAAAAGTCAGCCTTCAGGATGACAAAAGTCCCTACACACCAGCTTTTCAGTTAAAAATGCTTTGGCTATTTTCTGATGAACGGAATAATAGCTTCATCACCCTAAAACTTTCAGTTCTATACTTTGGCTGACAATTTATGCCTTCAGGCAACCTCACAAGAATATCTGAGAGCAGATGGTATTGTGTTGAGTCCAAGATAAATAAGTACCATAGGATTTTTTTTAATGACACAGTGAAGTTAAAGATAATCCCAACCCTCAGATTTAATTATCCACACAGCCTCACATGTACCTGAATTGACTAAAGAGATCTAGAGATTGAAGGAAGCCATGTTTCTTTAATATGGAATGCAATACAGCACTTTGAGACAGCTTCACAGTCTCTTTATAGCAACTATTTGAGGTTAGGCTAAGTGAATGTTATTTTCTGTGTTTTGCAGATGAAAAATAACTGAGAGTCAAAAATAATAAGTGACACAGTACAGGGAAAATAATCCTATTCTTGCATTATCAAAATGAGAGTTTTCATCTAAGTGTTAAAATACAGTAGTTCCACGAGTCTGAGCTGCTCACTTCATTTCCCTGGGCCACCATCCCCTTCCTGCAAAGTGAGAACTAAAACAAAAAGAGTTGCCAAGTTTCCTTTAAGAAATAAAGTCCTATGGTTCATGGAGAATTCTGCATCATAGTGTTAACTAGTAGAAGAGTCCAGGTTAGTCTCCATGATTGTCTTTTATTTTACTTTTCCTCAGCACATTGCTGTTTTCATAGCAATGACTTTATTCATCCAACCAACAATTACTGAATGTGTCCTATGGACTCTGTGCTCTGAATTAAAAAATGAGCTAGACTTTCTCCTCCGTGTCTCCCCTTACAGAGATCACCATGTGATACATGATCCTGTGGGTTTTGGATTTGATAAACAAGCTTCTCAGTATAAATGGAAGCCCCTTATGCTTTTCTGTAATGTAAAGAGAAATCATGCTCTAAAATACAAGAAAACAGGAAACAAAAACAAGCAAAATCCTCTCCTATTTCTTGAGAAGATTTGACTACAAGATGCAGAAACTTGTTTGTTTAAATCACAGTGTGGGGACTTCTATAAGTCTTCGTAGAATGTTTTCATAATATCCCAGGGAGACAAGTGAATCTGGAATCTGCTTATATTCACCAAGATGAAATTAAATGCTAAATTATTCCGATGGCATGTTTCTTTCTTATCAGAGTAAGCTAACTGGTGTAAACATCCCCAAACCTGAGTAAAGTAATACAGCAAAATTCAATTTCTCAGTCATGCAAAGTCCAATTGTGATTTTCCTGGTGGGGGTTCTCCTCAGTAGCTCTCCTGTAATCCATAACCCCAGGCCCCAGGGTGTTTCCACTTTATTGCTTCCTTATCCCGTATCCTCGAGATTTCCCTATCATCAGTGGGAAAATGATCAATGCTCAATCACCTTGGCTGTGAACAAGGCATCCCTTTCCTTCACATTCCTTTGGCAGGAACTAGTCACAGGATCCCACCTAGCTGAAAAGAGACTTGAGAAATGTCCTTGCTAGGCGGTCACTTCCCAGCATATGTCTTAGTCATTCAGCCATATTGCTATACCAAATTGTTGCTTGTCTCAAGTTCCCTAAGGGCTCTACCACCAGCTGGTCCACTGGGAGCTCTTGAATCTCCCTACAATCCAAATACTAAACATCCAAAAGGAGGTGAGCTCAACGGACATTGTTTCAAAGCTCTGTCTGGCATCCCCTCTAATTGGTTGGTGCACATTTGATACTGATTGTTAAATGTTTTTTATATCATTTTTGCATTTGAGTGTCTTTCCAAGCTCCATTTTCCAAACTTACAGGTCCTAACTTACTTATTTGGTCACTGTTCTGTAATTTCAACTCTCATTTTCCCTGTGGGGGTTCCTTTGGATTTAATGATTGTTAGCTACCTAAAATTCTCCATCATGTCTTGCCAGGATGCAGACCTACTTCTCTCAGACCTTCACTTAGCAACCATGGTCATCCCCACCTTATTCCATGTCCATCTCCTTCCTGAGTCTCCTAACCACTGAAGAAAGGAGTCCAACATCCCCCCCCCCAAGGCATACAAACTCTTCATAATCTCCCTTGGCTTTCTGAGTCCTTCACCGTCAAGCTTCACCAAGCCAGACACAAGCTCCTGGTTTCGCCTCCCTTACTATCTCATCAGCCTCCTTCCAACAAAGAGATATTTCCATCCCTGCTTCATAAAAAGCTGTCTGGGCAATATTACGTTTCCTGGGAACTCTGAACTCTATTAGCCAAAGTAATGAACACGTCTCTGCTAATGTTTTAATGGTCTGCCCATCCCAGACGGCACATTTGCCTGACAATTGGAGACAGCTGAAAATAAAGCCTCTGCAGCACTCTGTTGTTCTTTCAAGCACTACGGCAGTGTCAAATCACACAATTCCTCCCTTGTCCATGACAGGCTCTGATTTATTCTTTCTTTTCTGCACTTCTGACTTCCTGCCTTTCTGTTTATAATTTACAATTTATATGCAAAGATTTTTCAGCATCTAATCATTACAAACTGAAAAAAAATCAACAACCCTGCATAATGTTGTCCTTGCAGCCCTAATTACATGGATTTAAAATCTCAACTCACATAGCCAGGGACATTTTAAATGGACAAATATTAGAGTGGCTTAGTGCCGGATCACATTTTCTTAAATATGACATGGGCATTTCTAACTCTGGTCTTCATTCAAATTTGCAATGCGACATAAATCTTGTGCCAGTGACTTAGCAGACTCTAGGAAGAGAGTGAGGAAATGAGGGGAATATAATGAGAAAGAAAGGGATGGGGAACAAGGCTGATGTAGCAACGAATAAAGTGGCAATCAAGAAAGATATTAGAAAGAATGTAAAATTCTGGTTTTGAATGAAGAATGAGGAATAATGGAGAATGGATTTAGCAAGTAATCTAGTAACTAATTGAGTAGGGAGAAACCCTGAGAGTTTTTGACGCATGTCATAATTGGCATATGTGGGCTAAACATGATCAACTCAGCATAATGGAGTCCTTTCATACCTTAGCCCATCAACTTTCTTAATTATAGTTGTAAATTATAACTAGGAAAGCTGCTTTTGGAAACACAAATATGGTCATATTTGTTAAGCTTCTGTTTATGATTATTTCTGAGTCTCTTGTAGCTGAGTTTCTGCAAATAGTACAGAATAGGCATTAACATCTATGATTCCCCTAGAAGTTATTGAGAATTGGCTAGGAAATCCCTGAGGTTCACCTGGAAATAACTTCCACAATATTGTTGTACATTTCAGTCTGAAAAAAAAACTATTCTTGAAGGCAAAGAAAAAGGGAAACTTGGAACTGAAATATAGAATAGCTTTTAATGTTTAGATTAAGCAAGATCACTTATGATCCAGAATAATCACTTTCTCTGAGCCTTGATTGAACAGGGCATCTGGTTCCACAGGAGCTAGTAATGTCTTTGCTGTATGGCTTGCACTAACATTCAGACTCTAAAATATGTCCCTGACGTGGAGATGGAACATGCAAGATCAGCAATAGCAGCAGCAATCCCAGTGCTTTGACATAAACTGTGTCACATGACAGAGTTGTGAGATGGAAATGTTGATCTCCTCTAGCTATGGCATAAAGCCATTAACCACTTGCTTAATCGTGGCTGACTGCATTTTTCTAGCTTCCTATCTCTTGCATATTTTCTGTCACCATTGAATTAGTCAGTATTTGAGACCATTAAGGATTCCTTGGACCAGTTATCTTGAAAGTGACAGAGATCGTGGAAGTAATGGAAATGGGAAAGGTGGTGTTCACTTCAAGGGGCACACAAAACATTAGCAGTGAATTTCAGAAAGTGTATTCATACTCTTAAAATATATTTTATGTATGTTTCCATATATATATTAGTACAGTAGTGATGCAGATAATTTATTACTTACATGTGTTCAACCAAATAAAACTATGCATTATAAAAACTTTTCATTTCAATCCCAAAATATTTACTTAATTATTAATTTATTCAGTGGACATTTAGTAGCTGTTTTTGTGCCAAGCACTGTGCTAGGCACTGAAGATACAATAGTAAAAAGATCAACAGAAGCCTTACCTCCAAAGCTCACAATCTATTTAGAATAATATTTTCAAGAGTGATGAATGCTGTGTTAGCTTAAAGTAGGGGATCTGGCCTTGTCTGGGGTTGGGAGCTCTGAAGGAAGGCTTCTGACTTATACTCTCGATTTTCCTTTGAAATTGGAATATATTTTATAATATTCTCTAATGAATTGCTCCATAAAGTATAGCTTCCACAATCAGTTTATATTCTCTAAGGAAAGGAAGGTGATTTTTTTCTCATAAAACTAAATGAGTAATATGTGCCCTTTCCTCCATTGTCTACAGTAGAGATGAAATCATTATTATACAAGCTGTAGAGTCAGAAGTGTTATTATAGCTAAGGTTAGAGCATGGCCCAGAGGTTGCCTTACTCTCCTGGGAAATAATAGGACAGATGCTGTTCACTATACATTGGCAATGTGTGGTTTCAAACCTCTGGTACTGCTATGCACACACATATACATCTATATAGAGAAGTTAAGGCTGTTTTTCCTTGATTAAAAAAAAAGAGAAAATATGAGATAAATTTGTTGATAGCAATTTATATGAAACTTGTATATTAAACATCTAAGTCAGATAAAAAGTAATTAGATTTTTAAATGACACAACTGTTAATAAAATGTGTCCTTCAATAAATTAGGTGATTTTTTTAGCTTAACAATTACTATCATAGCAGTGTTATTTATCATTGTGCTATGCCTAAAATATAGTTTCAAATATTATGTCAACTTCATAAACTGACAAATTTAGTTATAAATGTTATAAATGATTATTTTATTTGCATATCAAATTTGAGGATGAACTGAGAGTGAAATATCATAAATAATGAATTTAAATATTGTTCCTGAATACCCATCCATTTAGAGTCTGTTTATATGCGTATTAAGTATATGTTCTTTAAAAAAATCTGGAATAGAACTTTTTTCTTATTTTGATTTGGCAATGATCTCTTGGCTGTTTCCTAAGATCAATTTTATTTAGTTTTAAATAGATTTATTATTTTATAATTATTACATACTTATTAATTCTTAATACAGATATATTAAAAAATAAAAATTACCAAAAATCTTGCCCCATGACTATGAGAATATAATTATTATTATTATTTTTTTGTAGCAAGTCATCCTAAACCTCTTTATATAAACTTTTAGAATTATAGAAATAAGTACACCATTTTATATAAATGGTGTTATACTATACAGTACTCTTGAATCTGCCATTTTGTGCAACAATATTTCATTTATGTTAAGGCTATTTCATATGTATTAAGGATTATAATTCTTTGACATATGAATTTCAAAAGTTTTTCCAATATATCCTTTATCAATCAATTTTCAATAAAAAGGTAAAAATGTTTAAAAAGTAATATACATCTCGAATTTTAAATATATTCATCCATGTTCTAGTAATTTAATTTTTCTTTTGGCATCTAAACCTTTGATTCATATAGAAACTGTTCTGGGAAAGATGTATTCAGGTTTATCTATTTCCAAGTTACTAGCTTGTTGTTCAGTTCTATTGATTGAGTAATCGTCTCTCCACTATTGTTTTGGAATGCCATCTTTGCTTCTGCATTACAAGTATGCCTTAATTTCTGCCCACTGCTCCCATTGATCTCTCTCCAGTTCTGCACCAGTACTTTGACTTTGATTACTCCAGCTTTATTATATGTTTCAATATATCCAGGATACTTTCGCTCTCTATATTGTTCATTGTTAGCTATTTCTTCTATAATTCCTCCAGGCAAACTTTAGAGAAATTCTGCTAACTTCCAAAATAAAAATATATTTGGGTTTTATTTGATCACATTGAATTTCTAAGGCAAGTTAGGAAAAACTTGATGGTTTCACAATATTGAGATGAGATGTTAATAAAATATTTCATTAGTTATACCACTGAAGCGTGAGAGACAGAGGGGCCAAAGAACAAAGATTTAGGGGAAGGGGGAGGGGTGTAGAGGGAAATGTATCAAGAGATGTGTGCATATATGAACGTATCACATTGAATCTCACTGCAATTTATAAATACAACGCACCAATAAAAATTTAAAAATTAAAATAAAAACATATATTTTGACAAAGTAGATATAACATAAGAAATGGAGAGGGGACAGAGAAAGATAAAGCCAGGATACGCTGTTTACCAAACAGATAATAGTTGGGAGGCAAAGGATATAGTTTAAGGCTGGAAAACCAAAGAGTAGAATGTTAAGAGGAAGAGCTAAGGTCATTACGAAAGCTTAAAAATAAAACCAAAGACTGGCACAAAAATGCAAACCATCCTAATTGACAACATTTTTTAAAGAGAAAAAAGCCCAGATTTTTTTTTTGCACAGCAAACAAAATGCCACCATAAAAATCACCTCTAATATGACAGATTTGAGGTAAAGCATATCCATCTGTATAGTGACATCATCTATTTAAAAGAAAAGATTTTCAGAATAGCTAATAAAGTAAAACATAATTCCTGTATGATCTATAAGAGGTGCACCAAACAAAGGGATTTAGAAAGGTTAAAATAAAGGGATCTGCAGAGTTAGGTAGGGAAGGTAGAAACAAAAGGAAAATAGGAATTTTGACAGAATTAAAGCTCCAACCGAAAGAACGAGATAAACAAAACACATTATAATGCATGTGACTATAGATAATAAGGTATTGTATGTTCAAAAATTGCTAAGGGTAAATTCTAAATGTTCTCATCACAAAAATGATAATTGTGTGAGGTGATATGTTTATTATCTTTAATTATTCTTTCCACAATGTATAAACATCACATCATTTGGTGCACCATGACCAAGTTTTTGTTTTTTTTTTCTGCGGTACCAGGGATTGAACCCAGGGGCGTTCTACCTCCGCACTACACCCCCGGCCCTATTTTTTATACTTTATTTTGAAACCGGGTCTCACAAGTTGGTTTTGATCCAGAGGTGTAAGGTTGATCCAACATATGCAAGTTAATAAATGTAATTCATTTAATAGAACCAAGACAGAATTCACAGAATTGTCTCATGTGATGCAGAAAAAGCATTTTACAAAACCTAATACCCAATCATGTTAAAAACGTGGAAGAAATTAGGAACCAAAGGAACTTACCTCAACATCATAAAGGTAATATATGGTAAATAGTTTTTAGTATCTTCACCTTGAACAACAGTGTCCCTTCCATAAAGTAGAAATGGGCAGAAGCACAGCAGTAATATTCTTAATCTAAGGTTGGTGGAGTGGACAAAAGTGAAATAGGCATATAAATGATAAGAGGAAACAATGACACAGAGGTGGGACGGGGACAGAGGGCAGCTGTGAGCGTGGGAAGATGACCATGAGAGAGAGCTGAATGCTGACGTGCACTGTGTGTGGCTCAGAAGAACACACGGAGTTAGAGAGCAGCAAGTACAATTGCTCCCAGGTGAGGAAAGGCCTGGAGTTCCCACAGAACAGCAGGTCTGTCCAAACAAAGGTGGTAGAGCTAATAATGACAGGCGAGAGATGGGAGAGGCAGGCAGGGGCCAGGATACACTGTGGTGAGGAGTGTGTTCTAAGTGACAAGGGACACCTCTGGAGGGGGCCAAGAAGGGTGATATGGTCTCACTTACAGGATGCACCTAGATACAAAATAACAACTTTGATCTCACTTTTCTCTGCATTTGATCCAAAAGAAAAATTGTCACTTGGTCATGATATGTGCTTTCTCTAATTGTTAGTTTTTCGTAACATAAATCATGGCAGATATTAAATGTTGTAAACTTAGTTTGTGACAAGATGCATGAAAAATGTTTAAAAAAACAGATGCAAGGAAGAAGCCACTAGAATAAAAATTAGCTAGCCCTTTATCTCACAGTGATAGTTTCAGTCCTAATTAGTAACAGATGGGGATGCTGGACATCATTGCACACTTAGAAGCAGAGAGAAAGAAAAAGAAAGTTTAGGAAAAATAATAACTGCTTTATATGTGTTTATTACGCAGATAATTTGCCTACCTCAGCTCATAATCCTCAGAACTCTATGAGGTATGATTATCACCATCTTATGGCTGAACAAACTAAAACCTAGAGTGGCCAAGGGACTGCCCCAAGGTCCACCTGATGAATAAATAAGAAATTTGGAACTTAAATTCAGGCCTGCTTCTGTGTTCACTAAGGTGAGCACTGGAGGAAAGGAGGATTGTGGTTTAGGAACGAGAAAGGAGAACTTTACTTTTCAGAAATAAATAGGCTGGGCTTGGTGGCACACACCTATAATTCTGGTACTTGGGAAGCTGAGACAGGAGGATCTCGGGTTCGAGGTCAACCTCAGCAACTTAGCGAGACCCTGTTTCAAAATTAAAATAAAATAGTGCTGGGGATGTAGCTCAGAGGTAGAATGCCCCAAATTCAACCTACAGCACCAAAAGAAAATAAAAAATAAGAAAAAGAAAAAAGAGAGAAAGAAAGAAAGAAGTAGGATATTATTTTGCAGCCTACTGAAAATTATGCCATGGTTAATGAAAAGATTAAGATGTCCCTTACTATTTACTTCAATTATCTCTTGCTGCCTAACAAACCATGTTGAAGCTTAGTGGCTTCAAACAACAACAGTTTAGCCAGCGGATCAGCAATCTGGACTGGTCTTGGCGGGGTAGCTCTACTGGTCTTGGTGATCGGCCCCACTTCTGAGAGTTGACTGGCAATTGGCTGGGCAATGGGGTAGCAAGGCCACTGGGCCATGTGTATATCATTATCTAGCAGACTACCCTGAATTTATTTAGATGCTGCCTTGTCAAAACTGAGGGGGAGGGGAAGCATGCGAGTTTTCTTCATATCTAGACTGAGACCTGGCACATCATCACCTCAGGTCTAAAGCAAGTGTCAGGTCCAGCTTAAATTCAGAGGAGTAGGGAAATGGCTGCCATCTCTTAATGGGGGAAACTTCAGAGTCACATCATAAAAAAGCATATAAAGTCGGGCGTGGTGGCGCACAACTTGTAATCCCAGTACTTGGGAGGCTGAGACAGGAGGATCCGGGTTCGTGGCCAGTCTCAGCTACTTAGTGAGACCCTGTTTCAAAATAAAGAATAAAAAATAGGACTGGGGTGTAGCTTGGAGGTAAAATGCCCCTGGGTTCAATCCCCAGTACTACAAAAAAAAAAGCATATAGAAAGATGGATTTGGAAAAGTGTGGCTATTTTTGCAATCTATCACATTAGACAAAAAAACCCCTCTTTTAATCACATAGTGAATTAATCACATAAGAAAAGAATTTTCAGTATTGCTTTTTGAGATAAACACATATGCACATGTATATATATATATATAAGTATTTACATACATATATTTACATGCACACATATATAAATTATATTTCCAAGTAATATATTTTGTTTCAAATTAATAAATATACTTAACTGAAATTATGTCTCTTCTGCTGGAAGAGCTGATGCCTTCACTATATGTACTTTCTTTGGTCCCTTTTGAGAATGTATGCCTGTCACGTAGTAAACTCTCAACAAATGGTTGCACATAATCTTTTGTAAGTTTTATTATAATAATTTTCTTCCCTTAGCCTCAGAGAGAAAGAAGCAATTTTCTATTATTATATCACTCATAGAAGGAAAACTCCACCGTATGATCCAACTATACCACCCCTGGGTATCTTTCTAAAGGGACTGAAATAAGAATATTTTAGTACTACATGCATATCCATGTTTATAGCAGCATAATTCATAATAGCCAAATTATGGAACCAACCTAGGTATCCATCAACAAATGAATGGATTACAAAATTATGGGATATATACACAATGGAATTCTACTCAGCAATAAAGAAGAACACAGATGTCATTTGCAGGAAAATGGATGAACCTGGAGAACATTATTTTAAGTGAGATCAGATAGCCACAGAGGGTCGTATGTTTTCTCTCATATGCAGAAGCTAGGGAGTAATTGGGATATAAGAGGGACTTTAGATAGTGGAAGAAAAACCCCAGTGGATGGAGGGAGGTTGTCTAGGGGAGGGAGGAGGAGAGGGGAAATTAATGAAGAAAACACTTCCATTGACATTATATACATATGTGAGAATACCAATGCTAATCTCAATATCCTATATAGGGAAGAGGGAGTGGGGAGGGAGCCAGGGGAAAGACCACCAAGTGCTGTCACTATCACTGTGAACTACATTATGATGTGAGACTATAATGCACCAATCAAAATGCAAAATTGAAAAAATAGATATTGTACCCTCCAGAGTCTCCAGAGACTACAGTAGACAGGAATATTCAGTTATACTTTCAGTGCTCATACCCCCCAAAAAGAAAATAATAACAACACACACATACACACACACACACACACACACACACACACACACACACACACAATCTATTATGCTCTCTTGGCAGAGCCAAGCTTCATTTCCCTAGCTGGCATTCTTATAGAAAAAAAAGTCTTAAAAGTTGTCAATACTAAACTTTCAAATAAATAATAAAATTAATTTTTCACTCAAGCAGTTGAAAATTGTTCTAATCCACTGGCCATTGATCTCATGATGGTCATCTTTTCCTTTAAGTTTTCAACATGGCAATCACCTTGGGATGCCACAAACAATAAAAAATGCAGTACTCCAAATGCAAGGTAGATTATGGAAATACACACAGTGGAATTCTACTCAGCAATAAAAAAGAACAAAATTATGTCATTTGTAAGAAAATGGAAGGACCTGGAGAACATTATGTTAAGTGAGATTAGCCAGTCACAGAAGGTGAAGGGTCATGTGTTTTCTCTAATATGTGCAAACT